>JZKD02S2420522.1:0-16586 GCA_000966675.3 Picea glauca | reverse complement strand
AAGGTGAAGTAAAGAAGGCCAAAATTCAAGGGAGGATAAATTCTTTTGATGATGCTTTCTAAGGTATGTTATTTACAGGTCATCTCACAATTTGCACAATAATTTTTTTTCTAGAATGAATCAGACTGTGAAATTGGGACGACATTGAGGAAACATATCCAAGTATATGTGATAGACATTTAAACTTTTGGGTCGTTGTATTTTTTGATGTACACACCATGGAAAATAGGGTTTGTGGCTAGTCCTGAAACTAGTCTAAAATAGGTGTTTCGGGTAAAAATGTCAAAGTGAATAACAAAAGAAATTATCTAAATAATAAATTTAATGGATAAATTACTAAGTGGTCAAGTTGTTAGAAGCGGGTTAACCCTAAAATAAGGAAAGTGGATTAAGATGGTTAAAAGGTAACCCCTTGAGGAAGCTACATGAAAGTATAGATAAGAGGAAAGGATCTCTCATTTTAATCACACTTGATAATATTGAATATCTACAAGTGACTGAGGTAACCAAAGGATATCTAAGTTGAATTTCATAAGAAAGATGAATTAAAGAAGGTCAAAATTCAAGGGAGGATAAATTCTTTTGATGATGCTTTCTAAGGAATGTTATGTACAAGTCATCTCATCATTTGCACAATAAAGTTTTTTCTAGATTGAATCAGATCGTGAAATTGGGATGAAATTGAGGAAACATATCCAAGTATATGTGATACACATTTTAGCTTTTGGGTCGTTGTATTTTTGGAGGTACAGGCCATGGAAAATAGGGTTTGTGTCTCATCCTGAAACTAGTCAGAAACGGGTGTTTCAGGTAAAAACGTCATAAATTATTCATAAAAGATAAAAATTAAGTAATACCAAATATATTGGTTAGAGTATAGTCTATAGTATTTTGTGTACAATTTTCATATACATACAACAAATATTATGTGCGGGGCATGCTCTACAATTTCTCTCTCTAGAATAAGTCATAATTCAACAAGGTATGCCATTTTTAATATAAATCCTTTGATAAGAGGTTACAAGTAGTGAAGTCTAGAGGAATTGCATAAAAGACACTGAATAACATTGTGTACCATTTTCAGATCTTTATTCATTACAGGTACATAGTTATGATTATTGCAAGTTAGGGTTTTTGACTAATCCAAAATTAGTCATGTGAGACTAAAGTAAAGTTTGATAAAAATGCTAGTCTCTTGTTGTTAAAGTTAAGGAAGGTTTGTAGGTATTTGATATTATACAACATGTCTATTACAAAGTTAGAAATCAGATTTTGATGATCAAATTGATGAGTTCTTGTGGTTGAGGTACATGTTGGGTACATGGTTGAGACAAGTAGTTGATGAGTTGGCACATACATGAGGTGTATATTTGATGATGTTAGTAAATATTGATGAACTATAGTTGATGAGTAGTTGATACATTATTGGTACATACTTCGTATATGGTTGGATGCACTTGTTTATGGTACAGGCTGATTATAGGTTGTTTGGTATAGGTTGGTGCATGGTTGATTCACTTGTTTATGGTAAGGGTTGATTACAGGTTGAGGTACAGGTTGATGTATAGTTGATGCATGGTTTAGGTTATTGGTATAGGTTGTTTGGCGCAGGTTGATTGGTATATGTTTACAACAGTATATTTCATAGTGATGGTGTGACAGTGGTTCCATCATTCTACTTATATGTTAGGGTGGTTGGACAAGGCAAGGATAGGTGGTTGTAGCCACCTTCTAGTTGTATCTAGAGAACTTAGGGGGTTGTATCCTCCTTCTAGTTGTAGCCTGAGAATTGGGGAGTTGGAGCTTCCCTTAGGTTGTAGCCTAAGAAACTAGGGGATTGGAGCCTCCTTCCAGTTGCAGTTGGAAAACAAATGAAATTGGTGCTTATAATGAATGTAATTATTAAAGACATATAATAAAAATCATTATGTGGTTTTCTCCCACTTTGGGTTTCCACGTAAAACAATGGTGTACTGTGTATGTTTGTGATTTCTCATTTATTCATTGTTTATTTACTTCGCAACTATTGGATGATAATGCTACATTGATATAACACTTGCATTTTATGGTGGAAAATGATTCAATTGATCTACTACTGATTCATCCCCCCTCTTAGTAATCCAACAATTGGTATTTGAATTGGTTCCTTCAGGAAACAATTTAACCACTGGAAGGAGATCATAGATTATTCTGAGAATTTAGTACCAATGTTTAATGATCATAATGGTTTTAAGTATGATATTTGGAGAATAAGGAAAAAAGTATTTTTACAGGCACATGGACATTATATTTGTCTATCAGTTGCTACAGGATATGATAGTTCAAAAAGAGAAAAGACTACAACCAAGATTGAATTGAAGAATAATAACAAAATAGAAATGGATTTCATCTGGGAAGGATTACCTAATCCGGTAAGAGAAAATGGTGGTAAATGTTCCTCATCCAAAGAACTTTGGGATAAGTTACATGAAATATATTCTTCACCCATCACAGATTCAGAAAATGCCAAAGAAGATGCAGATACAGATCAAGAAGAATTATGTTTACCATGTCAAACAGATTCAAAATATGAAGAGAACATAATCACCAAAGGTATGTTGTTTTTCTTTAATTGTGAAAAACATGGACACCTTGAAATAGAATGCCATGAAAGAAATGAGACAGAAAAACTAATTGGAAATGAAGACAATTATGAAGAAGAATTGATTGGTGCTTTACATGAACTAACAGAAGAAAACAAGTCACTCAAGAAATAATTGATGAAACAAAAGGAAAGTGTTAACACTTTTGAAGAATCCCAACAGGTCATCGAGAAATTAAGAACTCAGCTAGAATAAGCCTGAAAGATCGAAGAAAATCTTGAATATCAAAAGCAGTAATTGGAAGCCAACATAGAAGAACATAAGGAAGAAGCATAAATGAGAGAAAAGATATTGACGGATCATCTTAAGGAAAGAAATAACGATCTAAACCAGCTTGAGGCAGAGTTTGGTCAAGAAGAGAAAGGACTTGAAGAAGAAATAATCACATTAAAAATTCAGATTGAAGAAGTGAAAAGAACAGAAGAAGTCATAAAGTCTGAGATAATGAAGAAAGAAGAAGAGGTTGAGAAGCTTGAAGAAGAAGTTGTCACATTTAGAAGTAAAATCGTCAAGCTCAATAAGGACATTGAAGAGAAAGAAAGATCCACATAAGTTATAGAGAATGAAGAGAAGAACTCATGGTTGTTAGAAAAGAAGAATGAAGAAAATATAAAGACTTATGCAAAAGTACTGAAAGGAAGGAATCATGGTCAACTAGAATCTAAGAAAACTATTGAAGATACATCTTCAAGAATACCATTCATGTTCAAGCCATAAAGAAGCTTCAATCATCATAATGATCAGTCAAGGCATAAATTCAAAAGGACTACACCACAAAGAATATCATTCACTCCCAGATATTGAAATTTCTTTTATATCCATTGTTTTTATTGTACTAATTTTGGACATAAGGTTGTAGATTGTAGGGATTATAAAAGAAATGTTCAAACAAGAAGTGTCTATGTGGAAACACGTAACATTGAATGTTACAAATTTCATAACTATGGACACATAGCCAATGATTGTAGAAGCATGATCGATACTTCCATGAAAGATAACATTGATATAAGATATAAGAAAGTATGGATAAGAAAACAGGAAGAATGGGTGAGGAAAGACCAGATACAAGAGATCGCAAGATTGGAAATAAAATGAGATGAAGAAAATTCTACAAAGAAAAAGAAAGATGTTAGATACAAAAAGTTTTGGAAAATAATTGAAGGAAAGGAAGGACAGGTAAATAAGGAATAGGTTCAAGAGATTGTATGTTCCAGAACTGTAGTGAAAGATGAATCTACAGACAAAAAGAAATACATCATAGCTAAAATTGATAATGAATATACCAATGAAGATGATGATGAATAAACATCAGAGCATGAATTTTTCTAAGCCATATGGCTTAGAGACTCCCAATTAATATGAATATTAGACATGGGGAGTCTATGCGATAGTTGTGACATACCAAAGAACCATCCTTCGAGCATCTTGCAGAGTTTGAGAAGACAGATTTAGAGCACTCATTTAATAGAAGTATCATTTGATAGATTAATCAAGACTTCATGATAGTATAGTGATAAATGGGATAGCATTATGGACAATTGCACAAGTAGAGTCGTGGACAGTATGGACAGAGATGGATTTGTAGGAACACTTAGTAGGTTTGGACAAATATGTGAAAATGGACGAGATCATGGATTCATAGATTGGTTCAGAGAGTGGTTCAGAGGCAAAGGAACATTATCATAATGGATTATAATTACACAAGAAATGGCTCGAACAATGCTAATGGATTCCAAATTGACAGATATTTTTTGGACACATGCACTGCATACAATAGTTCACATTAAAAAAAAAGTAATTCTCAGAAACAACAATGACAAAACTGCCTACAAACTATGGAAAGGAAGTGCTAACAACAACCTCTACATCAAGGCAATTAAACAGGTGGTAGGATTTCAGGCAGCACTGAAGGAATTGCATGTCTTAGCAGTAAAGAGGATTTTTAGATATCTCAAAGGAACATAAGATTTTGGATTATGGTATCCAAAAGGAAAGAATATATCACTTATTGCCTACATAGATGCAAATTGGGAAGGTTTCACTGATGATCGACGAAGCACCAGTGGAGAATCATTCTAATTAGTATGTTGTACTTAGTTTGTATGAACGAAACAAACTTTGAAAGATATATAAGTTGATTATGATGATCCCATTCCAATATATTGTGATAATACAAGATCCATTAGTATCTCAAAGAACTCGATGATGCACTCCAAGAAGAAGCACAATCCAAGAAAGTATCACTTTCTATGGGAACAGGTTGTAGAGAAGAACATCATAGTTGAATATGTGCGAACAAAAGAACAAGTGGCAAACATATTTACAAAACCGCTTCCATGGGAAGCCTTTGAGTATTTTTGTGAGAGACTTAGAGTAATTTCTACTCCAAAATGAATGTTTTTGAATTCTTATCTTATATGTCTTACATTTACATGAGGAAGTACCATAAAGAGGATAGTTCAGGTTGGGGGATTAGTTTCAAGAAGAGTTGAGTCAGGGGGAGTATCCCCAAGGATAGTTTAGTTAGGGGGAGAAACCCTGGATGTAAACAAACCTTTACCATTAATGTTAAAGGGGGGGATATATATCAGATGCAGGATAGAAATGCTTGGAGAGAGAGCACAAAGGCATGTAGACAAGGGGAGCGACCCAAGGAGAGTTCAGTTAGGGGGAGAATCCAAAAAGGGAGATACCCTTTGCCATTGATGTAAAAGGGGGATAGATAGAAACATTTATGAGGAGTATAAGAATGAATTTTATCATGACTAAGTGTTTCCATCAATTTTGGTGTTTCAATAAATGCCAAAGGGGGAGATTTTCAGAAAATTGGCTTAGGTTGAAGGAAATTTTCTATGGATTTTTGGTTTTCATTAATTTCAACCATTGGACAGTGATATTGTAGATTGCTCTCCACCCTTATTGATTGATGTCAACCCTTGGAGAAATTTTAGTAGCGAATTCCGGTAGCACAAAGGTTTGGGTAATGGACCCAAGTTTGTTTGATGTATAATGGTATGATTTTTAATATATATGAAGCTAATACTATTCTATATGTGTATCACATGTCATGCCATTTCCGGTGGTATGTGGGACATCACATAACTCCTCACGATTAGAGAGTTATGTCCATGTGAAGTTGGAGAACCCAAGTTTGGGTAATGGACCCAAGTTTGTTTGATGGATAAAAGTATGAGTTTTGATATATTTTCAAGTAATAATATTCTATATGGCTTTTACATGTCATTCCAATTCTAGTAGTATGTGGAACGTCACATAACTCCTCAAGGTTAGAGTGTTATGGCCATGTGAAGTTGGAGAACCCTCATGAGTCATATAGAAGCCCCAAAAGGTCAAAGTGGTTTTAGATATTTTAGAAGGTAAATAATAAATTGAAGTGATGATTATACTATAAGTCAAACTGAATAACAAAATAAATTATTTAAATAATAAATTTAAGGGAGAAATTACTAAGTGGTCAAGTGGTTTGAAGTAGGTTAACCCTAAAATAAGGAAAGTGGGTTAAGATGGTTAAAAGGTAACCCATTGAGGAAGCTACATGAAATAATAAATAAGAGGCAAGGATCTCTAATTTAAATCACACTTGATAATATTGAATATATACAAGTGACTGAGGTAAGAAAATGATATTTAAGATGGATTTCAGAGGGAAGGTGAAGTAAAGAAGGTCAAAATTCAAGGGAGGATAAATTCTTTTGATGATGCTTTCTAAGGTATGTTATTTACAGGTCATCTCAACATTTGTGAAATAATTTTTTTTATAGAATGATTCAGACCATGAAACTAGGATTTCATAGAGGAAACATATCCAAGTAGTTGTGATACAAATTTCATCTTGTGGGTCATTGGATTTTTGGAGTTACACGCCGTGGAAAATAGGGTTTGTGGTTAGTCCTGAAACTAGTCTAAAACAAGTGTTTCAGGTAAAAAAGTCATAAATTCTACATAACAGATCCAAATATAGTAGGACAAAATGTGTTGGTTAGATTACAATACATAGTATTCTTTGTACAAATTTTAGATCCATACAACAAATATTCTGTGTGGGGCACACTCTACAATTGCGCTCTCTAGAATAAGGAAAAATTCAACAAGGTATGCCATTTTTACTATAAGTCATTTTCTAAGAGGTTCCAAATAGTGAAGTCTGGAGGAATTTCATTAAATACACTGACAAACATTCTGTACCATTTTCAGATCTTTATTCATTACAGGTACATAGTTATTATTATTGCAGGTTAGGGTTTTTGACTAATCCAAAATTAGTCATGTGAGACTAAAGTAAAGTTTGATGAAAATGATAGTATCTTGTTGTTAAAGTTAAGGAAGGTTTGAAGATATGTGATGTTATACAACAGGTCTATTACAGAGTCACAAATCAGATTTGGACGATGAAATTGATGAGGGATTTTGGTTGAGGTACATGTTGGGTACATGGTTGAGACAAGTAGTGGACGGATTGGCACATACATGAGGTGTATAGCTGATGATGTTGTTACATATTGATGAGTCATAGTTGATGAGTAGTTGATACATGATTGGTACATAATTGGTACATGGTTGGATGCACTTTTTTATGGTACAGGATGATTACAGGTTGTTTGGTACAGATTGGTGCATGTTTGATGCACTTGTTTATGGTATAGGTTGATTTCAAGTTGAAGTACAATTTGATGCATGGTTGATGCATGGTTTAGGTTATTGGTATAGGTTGTTTGGTGCAGGTTGATTTATACAGGTTTATAATAGTATATCTCATAATGATAGTGTGACAGTGGTTCCATCATTCTACTTATACAGTGATAGTGTGACAGTGGTTGTAGCCACCTTATGGTTGTAGCCAGAGAAATTAGGGGGTTGTAGCCTCATTTTGGTTGTAGCCAGAGACTTGGGGAGTTGGAGCTTCCCTCAGGTTGTAGCCTGAGAAACTATGGGGTTGGAGCTTCCTTCTAGTTGCAGCTGGAAAAAAAATGAAGTTGGTGCTTCCAATGAATGTAATTATTAAAGACATATAAGAAAAAACATTATGTGATTTTTTCCTGCTTTGGGTTTCCACGTAAAACACTGGCATACTATTTATGTGTGTGAATCCTCATTTATTCATTGTTTATTTACTCTAAAACTATTGGATGATAATGCTACATTGATATTACACTTGCATTATATGGTGAAAAGGGATTCAATTTCTTTATTAATGATTCACCCCCCCTCTCAGTAGTCCAAAAAAACTTTCAAGAAAAAGTTACAGAAGATTAATAATATTTTGTTACCTATTATGGAGAAGGAAGTCAAGAAACTTCTAGATGTTAAGATCATTGTACCCTTGAGGTATTCTAATCAGATAGAAAATTTGGTGCATGCCAGTGAGAAAAAAGGATTGTGAAATCATACTTTGTGTCGATTTCATAATTTAAACAAGTGTTCTCGAAAAGAGAACTATCCATTGCCCAAAATGGAACATATATTGGAGAGGGTAATATGATCTATAAGGATGTCTATGATTGAAGGTTTTTTCTGGATACAACCCGGTGGTTTTTCATCCATATGATATGGAGAATACTGCTTTCACAACACCTTGGGGTACTTTTATGTATGCCCGAATGCCTTTTGGTTTAATGAATGTAGGGACCAATTTTCAGTGAGCCATGGATATATCCTCTGTAGGAGAGAAGGATAAGTTTGTTGTCATCTATTTAGATGACATTATTGTATTCTCTAAATCTGATGAGGAGAATCTACACTATTTGAGATAGGTATTTTTGAAGTGCAGAAGGTATGGGGTTTCTTTAAATCCCAAAAAGTCTCATTTTTCTTTAGAACAAGGGAAATTTCTAGGTCATATTGTTTGGGTTGATGGAGTTAAAATTGGTCCCACTAGAGTGATAGCCATTCAAAATATTTTTATCCCTAGAACTAAGAAACAAATCGAGTCTTTCCATGGGAATATAAACTTTCTTAGAAGGTTTATTCCCAACTTTGTTGAACTGGTCAAACACATAACTGGCATGTTGAAGAAGGGAAGTGAGATCAAATGGAGAACATAAGCTAAAGATTATTTTCAATCTATTAAGAAGGCTATTTCAGATGCACCTATTTCAATTAGTCCAGATTTTGAAAAAGAGTTCCTAATTTTTTATTTTTCATCTCAAGATACTTTAGCAACTTCCATTTTACAGAGAAATTTTGAGGGTTTTGAGCAACCCATTTCCTTTTTTAGCAGGGCACTTCGGGATGTTGAATTAAAATAAAATATCATGGAGAAGCGATCTTTTTCTTTGGTTAAAAAATTAAAATCTTTTAGAGTTTATGTGATACATTCCAAAATCACTGCATATATACCATCTAGTGCTATCAAATATATCTTGACTCAACTGGACAATGATGCAAATACAAGTAAATGGATAGCTAAGCTCCTTGAATATGACATGGAAATTAGGACTACAATGCTAGTCAAAGGGCAGGGGTTAGCTAAGATGCTAGATGATTCTAATTGCAGAACTATGGGAGTTGATTACATCTGTGATAATTCGGGAAATTTACATCCTCAAAACAATAGTTCTCTAGTCAATGTAAATATTTTTAATTTGAATGGTACAAATATATTCTTTATTTTCTACAGAATTTTCAAGCTCCTCCATGAATGGATAAGTCGAAAGTAAGATCCCTAAAAATCAAAGTTTTAAAATATTGCGTGAATAATCAAACTTTAATTTTGGAGGGACCCCTATAGATTTTTATTGATATGCCTTGATGAAGAAGAAGAATAAAGAGTCGTGAAAAAGTTTCATGAAGGAGTGTGAGGAGGAAATCACTTCTGGAATTCTACTGCATATAAGATACTTACGTTTGGGTATTATTGGCCTAGTCTATTTTTTGATGTATGTGCAAAAGTTAGAGAATGTGAAAAATTCCAAAGGTTTGTTGGTAAAATAATTATTAAGTCCTTACCTCTCAAGCCTATAAAAGTGTTTGCACCTTTCCAACAATGGGCTTTGGATTTCATAGGTGAAATTCATCCTCCATCTAGTGGCCATCATAGATGGATTCTGATAGCTACATATTACTTCATGAAGTGGATCAAATGTATACCTACAAGGAGGGAAATTGATAAGGTAATCATGAGTTTTCTTGAAGAGAATATTTTATCTAGGTTTGGTTGTTGAGAAGTGATCATCAAACATAACACTGCARCTTTTAAATCCACTAACATGGTAAKATTTTGTGAAGAATATGGCATCAAGATTATGAATYMTACTGCTTATTAACCACAGGGTAATGATGGTGCAGACCCATGAACCCTCAGGTCGAGGTCTSCATAGGATCGCTCTTAATCTGCCCTTTCGAGWCTGATTGACTCTTTGATTCATCTTTGGRGAATCACACACACATACAATGGTGTTCTCCACAGGTCCTTATGAACTGAKCCACATGATCAAACACTAGGMATCAATTCAAATATCCTGACCAAAAAATGTGGTCATGCCTTTCGTGATTTTGGAAGCTCAGGTTTCGCGATTTTGCAATCCCAGATGTCAAGGGTTCCTGTCCCTACAACCTAYGAAACCCGAATTGCTTAACTCYKATGCACTCGRAAAAGGTTGACTTTTCAATGGGCTTCTCACTTCATCARGATTTCAGACTTCGCAGTTTCATGAATCTAGATGCAAGGCTMTCCATCCTTCAACCTCYGAACCCYGAAACGGTCCACAAGGTTCGACTCTRCCAATTGACGAAGACATGCCACCTGTCRCCCTTGCRKTTTTMTACCTTTTACRTAGACTCCTKCCACCTATCACTCTTTCAAGTCTTTGGGACTCTCACTCCCAAAGCACYGTCTCCTCCATMTTCCGACACCCAAAGTGTCGAAATCCCGATACTCTAAACCAATTCCTGTCACAACTCGCGACSTCGGGACTTTCATTTCACTGCGCTCAACTCCTTGGAATTAGGATCTCYGAAATGMTGAAATGATATGATGTCTTGTGCAAAGCACGATCAATAGTGTTGTAGGAAAATATCCATGCRGACAGGTAGATTGCCTCAAAGAGCTARACCCTAACTCTAAGACAGAAAGTGCTTAACATGGACACTGACTTCCTTTCAGATCTACACAAACTAATACATGAGAAGGAAGGATGATGGAGGTACCTTTTAATCGACGTTTGTCCCTKCAGGMTCMGAATTGAACTCTGAACTCTCRCTCCTTGATGAGTCMTGTAGACAAACAAAGTACGACCACTTCCTACTCTATTGATGTTAGCTTGAAAACAGATCTATCTRTCAACGATAAGTTCATGTGAGATMAGACACAAACTAGAAAGAAACAGRYCAAGMAAATTATATTAATGAGGATWAAACATTGCTTACARCCATGGATGGATTGCAACAATTCCGCCAAGTCCTCCTTGTCTTCCCCTTGCTCAAAATATYCATGATCYAAATGATGAYAATTTCACTGATTGCTCCCTATGAGATCATAGGTCTCTTGCTTCCAAATWATCTYTGTTCCAGCACCACTTATGAGATCATAAGTTTGGTGTGATTCTCCTTTTTCCAGTCKCCATTCACCATTAGAAAKCTTGCTTATATAGCCTTGGATAGGMTTTAACCACTTGAGATATCCTTGGGRAAGTTGAGKATTTTCCTCCTTCAGTTGAGGATCTGCCCTAAGATCATGGTTGGACTAGGGATTCGAATCCAACTGCCTTCCAAGAATGAAAAGATCCTTCCCYSATTCATCTCAACAACTCAACTGCTACCCATAATAGGTAGMKCTCCCTCAAAAGGGCCATCAGAGMATTGTAGTGCTCCCTAGTAGGCTTTAGRGGGGCGCTAGCGCTCTTAAAATTTATAGMKCTCCCTCAAAAGGGCCAGGGGAGCTTTATAATTCTCCCAGAMAGTGTAAGGGGGRGYGTYGAYGCTCCTAGAAGAGGTATAGGGGAGCACTCTCCTCCAAAACTCAGTTTTTGAGGTGCTTTCAGATGGCAAAAGGTTTGCAAGCCTGCTGACTCATTTCTCCTCTTCCAAATCAAATGTTTGAGGTGTTTYAAGTGTCCTTCTCATTTCATTATAGGCAMRACATAGGCATTATGGMAGCATGCTTTCTTTGACACTTGCAACACTTGTGAGCAACATGAGACACTTGMAACTTTGTGAGCAAAATGMGRCACTTGCGACCTTTGTAATGAYGACACTTGYGACACTATCAAAGTGAGTATTTTTTATGTGTAAYAGATTGCCCCCCAAAGTATGAAGTTAGAAGACAGGAACTGATAACTAAAATKCTTTGTAGAMTTTCAAGCAAGGGTATAGACGTAGAGAACCTGACAGAAGMTGCACACAAAYATCCAACAAATATTATGACATGTTCAAAACCCAAGGCAGRCATACCTATGCTTGGGTGATCAAGACTTKCAAGATATGGCCRCCATAAAATACACTGCGGATCCATAATTGTATTGATAAAAAGGTATAGCCAYCGAGGATACAGTGTGGATCTATACTCTGATGACCTGAACTKATCATAGMCACAAAGAATACACAGTGGATCTTCGAGATGRCAAGACATAKCCATGACCAATACAAAGTGGATCTATGTAACAATATATGTGTCATTGTTCAAAATAAACTCCATCGCAAYCTGGGAAAAGTACATATCAAAGTGATCACTCARCCCAAGATATTCTTACYGATCCTGATGTAGTATGAATATAACCATGTGAATAGATATMYTGATGTCRAACATGGCAGAAACCACTTGATTACCGRTCAATGATGTAAACYRTTAACAAGCGTGAGGGAGATCACCATTAATGTGAATGATTCCCAAGGTACCCTAGTACATTCCAACGAATGTGAATGGATGAGATGGAGTCGAACATCTRTGGAATCATCCGATCAGAGGTTAGTGATGTAAACCTGTTKTCGGATGTGAGGAGGCCTWCCATTGAGGCATGCAGGTCCCAAAKTACAAACTGGTTTCTAAGTCTAGTTCCTAGATAATGTGTTGAGGTTGACAGGAATAGGCTYGTCAAAGGAGGGCCTTGATGTATCCCCCATCAACGACACGAAACRGACACAAAGATGAAATTGGTAGATCAAATGAACATGGACTGACAYAGGTTTTGAGGCAAGATATTTGGGATGGMTGACTCTCGAGGTGGATACTTCCCTTGAACATTGAGGCACAACAGTAGSAACATGACATGGACCAAAACTTKATGGCRTAGTGGATGCAGTGACTTACGTCAGGTGACCCAAAGGAGTGAAAGAAACTCAAAGGATTGGTTCAKTGCAAAGGTTCAGTGGATGATAATGCGTGCAAATGACAAAGTGYTGTGTTCAAGGGTGACTCTAAGAATTACTTGGTAATGTTCTCAAGAGACTGCTTGGCTTGCTTCTTTCAAATTTTCCCCCATCCAGATAGACGAGTACCTCTTTTTGATTTAATGATCTCAAGGAGGATAACACATGCTCGATATAACTCACCTTCGGTAAGTTCCTCTTCCTTTATTTAACGAAYCRRAAGAAGTAAGGGATCRGTCCTRTATGGGCCTATCGATGTGTGTTTTAACGAGTCCAAAGAYAGAAAAATAGAAKGTTTTTCGAGATTATAGAGTTTGGAAAAACACTTAAAAGAGAACTCTCTCAGTTCCTTTTTCGTACATTAGTCTAACAAGACCGAAAAAGAGATAAACTATCGCTTGAAAGAYGCCCTTTCAAACCATTTAACGAGTCGGAAAGGAAGCAAAATCACTCGGCAATMTTTTCATGTTTAGAGAGTCTGAAAAGAGMTTAAAGAAGACTCCAGGGGGTTCCTTTTTCGTGTATCCATACAGGTCYGAAAAAGAGATAAAWGTCTACCCAGATGCATTCTCATGTATTTACGAGYACAAGAAAGAACAAAGACTAAGCTYGATACTCTGCCCCCAGCTTGAAAKCTAGTGACTTGACTCCAGAATGATCATCAARGGCTGGAGACATGCCCCCCAAGAYTCAATTCATTCACCGACTTTGAGGTTGTCACCAATTTCTGTGCTAGATGGAGAAAAAGGATGCAGGTGGATGAAATGAAGGTTCGAAAATGAGACCTAATGAAAGATTGGACTTGACATCTACAAGATCTAGCGAAAGACTCAACTTGAAGGGAAAGGTGATTGTTTCATTTTTTAACGAGCTTGACACAGGAAAATAACTATGCTCAAGGTTCCAAGTTTGATCCCTAGATTGTTGTTTCATTTTTTAACGAGCTTGCTACAGAGAAGAAAAATATGCTCAAAGCCTCTATTTCATTTTTTAACGAGCTTGCCATAGAGAAAAGAAACTATGCTTGTGACCTCTGTTTCATTTTTTAACGAGATTTCCAAAGAGAAAAGAAACTATGCTCATGGTTTCGTCTGGATCATGGCTTCCAAGAGGATAATGCTCTGTAAGGGGACCAGGTCAAGGGACAAAACTCAGTCATGGCTTCCAAGAGATCTTCACTGGATGGGAGATAATCACTCGGGAAGGAACACATGTCGAGGGTTGTGACAGGTGTAAGGAGATCGAGCTCCAATAACCCTACCGAAGAGATCACCATGTCACCTACCGTATCCAAATTGTCGAAAGTTGAGGTCATGGGAGACAACGCCACATAATTGACATGCAGCGGGGATGATACTGTCTGCATATAGGAACTACTTAGGGAGGTAACCCAATCGGGGTCGATGAATGAAAGTTGATCAATAGTCACAATTCTTCCATCGTGAGGGAAAGATATCACACAGAAAAAAGTGGATACAAGAGATTTCATAGCATAGACATAATCCTGCCCAAGGAGTAAAGTGAAATCCAAGGGGCCTTGGACTACCATGACATCGATAAAGACAGTTTTCCCTCCCAAAGTTACAGGAAACTGAGGAAGGATCCCTAAAGGTTGACTAGTTCTTCTGTTAAAAGATAACAGATTATGTGTAACCGATGGAAGCTGCGGACAACCCAAAGCGTACTAAGAAATAGAGGACAAAATACTAACGGATGCACCTTCATCTATCAGCGTGTGAGGAATGTCCTGACCACGAACCTATACTGTAATCTGGAAAGGAATGTGAGAGGGAAGATGAGGTCTGGTTAGCGCACCCCAATCAAAAAGGATGGCTTCAGTACTTGGAGGGGGTTTCACAGGAGAAGGAGGAATGCCCCCCAACATGATAGAGTCTGTATCAAAAAGAAAAACATGGGCAGTATCAGGTTTACTCTCTAGAAGGAGAGTAGTATCGATTGATGATTGGATCAGATCAACCAATGGTGGACTTGGATAGACCACCTTAGCACTCTTCAGAGGAAGAGTGGGATTGACCGAGGAAGGGACCAGATCAACCACTTTAGCACTCATCAAAGGAGGAGTGGGATCGACCAATGGAGAAACTGGCTCGACCACTTTGGCACTCTTTAGAGGAAGAGTGGGATTGACCAAGGAAGGGACTAGATCAGTCACTTCGGCACTCATCAAAGGAGGAATGGGATCGACCGATGGTAGGACCGAATCAACCACTTGAGTTTCAGTCTCCAATGGAAGAATGGGGTCGACGGGTGGAAACGGATCGACCTCTTTGGTGTCACTCTCTAATGGGAGAGTGGGATCGACTGAGGATGAAAATAGATTGACCACTTTGGTGACAGTCTTTTGATGAAGAGAGGGGCTGATTGATGACGGAATTGGATCAACTACTTGGGTTTGTGGTTCAATCGAGGAGGAAACTAGATTGACCACCTGATCAATCGGACTGACCGAGGATGGAAACGGAATGACCAGTCCATCAACCAACGATGGGTCATTGGAAAGCTTACGATAACCTTTTGGAAGTTGAAGTTTTTCCAAAAGAGAAGAAGCCTCATCCATGCGAGGACAAAGGTGAGAATAATGATTACCTTTACATAACATGCAAGGGAACTTGACAGTTTTCTTCTTCTTACCAACCTAAACATCACTAGTTGACGGGGTATCATCGACATGACCGATAAAGGCCGACGATGTGGAGGACCACATTTCTAAGACCTGGGTAAGACCGAGGCAATCCCTCAGAAAGTGGTCACCCTTACAAAGACTGCAAGGGAATTTGGGTTTTGGATTCTTCATTTTAATCTTGTTTACCTCATCAACACTCCTAGTACTATTAATAGTAACTAGTTTCTTAGAGCCAACATCTGATGTTGTTGGGGTCTTGGTCCTTTTTGGGATCTTCTTCTTCTTCTCTTTTCGTTTCTTCTTCTTCTGATCAACCTGACTACTTGCTTTAGAGATTTCACTAGGCGAAGAAGGAGAAATGGAAGGAGCCTTGATGGACGAAGAAGGTGAAAATTCGACACGAGGTTGATGTGTGGGTGGTGTATTGACATCCAAAGTATTAGGTGCAACTGAAACATTGGGAGGATTCGAGATCAACGGAGTGGGGAACAACCAAACTGGTAATCCAATAGTGAGTTCTGGAAGACTCAGTGTGGCAACATATGGAGGACCAAAGTTTCCAAATGAAGGAAAGGTATAAGGTTCCCCAGGAGAAGGGTTTCCTCCATTGGTACTCCCAAGATTTGATGCCATTATCACTGACTCGATCTAAGGTCCACTAAGTAAAACAAACAACACACACTATGAATCTGAGAAGCAATGAATCAAACAAACCTTCCTATGATGAAACCACTAGTTGGTGATGAAATCCAATGTCGCGAGATCAAAATAGGAAGGGGCGGGGATAGAGCAGGTGGATCAGTTACGTTGGCAACCTTCTTAACAGACTTACGCCTTGGTGCAAGATTCCACACAGTAATTTTGGATTTACCCTCCAAGGAGCCCGAGTGAGTTTGACCAACGTCTGTTCCAGGTACAGTGAGACTTCCCTTCACCGTCACCTTGTGTGAGACCCTAAAGATTGTGGCTACTAAGGT
>JZKD02S2420521.1:371123-399757 GCA_000966675.3 Picea glauca | reverse complement strand
TTGAGCATATATAGTGCGCAGCTATCTTTGAAACAAAAGACTTCCCTGGGTTGATAATTTATGTTTCACTTGGTTGTTTGAAATTAATTAAGCAATTATAGTGACCAACACTAGCGTTGAGTTAATGCGAAGGAGGGAAAGGTTTCAGAACGTGACCCTATAACTAACGAAGTTAAGCCCAGTTCAGTTAGAGTGTAAGGATTTAATTTGTAAGGGGGTAACCCTTAGACTTCAACGAGAAAACGACCAACCCTTTTGTTTTAATGTGAAAGTGGGCCAAGAACTAAACTTATACGAGTTTCCTTGTTCGCATAATTTTTAGACTAATACCTTGATATCACAGCCATACCACGACCGGGATGGTTGTCTCTTTGCCTAGAATACTCTTAGTTTGATTATGCCAAAATACGCTATCCCTTATACCTTAGTACCAGCTAGACAGAAAATTGAAAGATGCATGAACCTTGGAGTTTACCCTATTGGACTTATTAATACTTCGAATTATGTTTTTATAAGGGGGCTTGATAGTATGGACGCGGTATATTCCAAATATATGTAGCTTCTCATATCAAGGAATTAATCGCTAGGAAGTTGTATATATATATATATGTGTGTGTGTGTGTGTGTGTGTGTGTGTGTGTGTGTGTGTAGAGAGAGAGAGAGAAAGAGAGAGAGAGAGAGAGAGATAGATAGATATATATACTATACTATACTATACTATACTGTATTTTTCAAAGAATAAGGATTTTTATATTGAATATTATTAACACTTCCATAATCAATGAAATATAGCAAGGGATTCGACAGGCTAGGAATGATAAGGCCATTCCTAGCTACTCTTACGATTACCTTGTAACTTGAATAATTCCAGGAGAGTAAACAAATTAGGAACATAAGCCTAGGAAGAGTGGAACGGAGATAACGTCTGTTGCTAGAACTTATCCTTACATCTTGGAATCTATGAACTGTAAATAAAGGAAGTTAAGTTAATTGTAAGGAAGAGAGTTAATGACCTTGACAAACAAAACAAAACAAAAAAAAAAAAATGGTAATTTTGGGGTACATTACACACATCCTATGCATGTAAAATTCTAGTCACACCCACAAATAGGATGACAGTCTTCCTTATTTTCAACATAGATACAACAGAGTCATACATAGCTCAATCAGACACAACCCCTTTCAAGTGGGGTTGGGATTTCAACCATTGGGTCCCATGAATGTTGCACTACCCCTTGCAGCCACCCAGGTAGACTCATAGCATGCTTCAACTGAAGATGAAAAAGCCACTTGATTCATTGAGTGGATACAACACATCTGCCAACAGGTTCAGGATATTTTACAGAATTTTGATGCCAAGTACAAGTAGCACCATGATCAACACTGGGTGCCACACTAGTTTTAGGTGTGAGACAAAGTTTGGTTGCACTTGCAGAAAGAACGCCCTACATGGCCTCAAAAAAATATTTGTCCACTCTATTATGTACCTTACACCATCACCAAGGTTGTGGGTGAAAATTATTTTGATATCAAGCTTACCCCCTTCCTTGGCTTGCACCCAGTGTTCAATGTGGACCTCCTTCGACATTATTTTCCACCATTATTGGACACCTCGGAGATAGAAGAAAATTTGGCACCAACAAATCTCAATCTGGACTACATGGAACAGGAATCCACTAATCATATCATGGACACAGGTCAAGGTCACTCTCCAGTAGAGGATCTATCTTTATCAGGTTTTCAAAGCAAGGTAACTCCTGCACCAAGGCAAGTGGCTCACCCAAGTTCAAATTCAACAGAAATTTCCTCATCTGATGGGGGAACTCAACGCAATGGAGGAAATTTATTCCTAAGGGGGGAGGATTTATCCAGGAGGATATCAGTGGCCACCCACCTTTTCCAACTGGCTCAAAACAGGTTTTTGGCAACTTACTATTTTTAGCAATTTTTCAGGTCCCAAACTTCTAGGGCCATTTTGAGGGCCTAAACAAAGTTTTTTCATGATAAATCACTTCAAATATTTCTAAACGTTTTGATCAATCCACCTAAATGAATATCCTCGTCAATACCTTTCCAACGACCTATCATGCGCCCTAAAAGGAGATCGTATGCAAAAGTTACAACCCCGGGAAGTTGATGTACTAACTTACCCCAACGGGGCCCACATGACTTTTGGCGCTTCATCTCCTAGGGTTAATTTTTTGGATGTATATGGTTTTGGAATTCATGTTTATTTTAAAAATGAATTCAAAGCCTCATTGTATTCACTTATTTCAAATGAGTGTAGCCGTCACATCTCTTCTCAGAGATAAGCTACCACCATTTTAGCAAGCTTGTTTTCAGTCTATATTTTACAGTTTTCAGCATATTTCTTATTTAATAGAATTCAAGTTTTATTGTATCTTTGTTATTTTTCACTGTATCTTTTTGTTAATATAATATGATCTAGATGGATTTCGGTGGCCTCCCACCTATTCCAACTGGTTTATTTTGGCAGTTTTTCAGTTTGGTAGTTTTTTCCTAGTTTTCGGGTCTGTGACTTCCGGAGCCGTTTTGAGGCCCTAAACAGTGTTTTTAGGGCTATCCATAGTTATATTGAAGATGGAGTCAGAAAATAACGGAAACATGTGTATTCCTCAGATAAACCTTTCCAACAGGCTATCGTGCGCCTAAAACATATATCGTATGCAAAAGTTACAACCCCAAGAAGTTGATGTACTAGCTTATCCCAAAAGAGCCCACATGACTTTTGGCACTTCATATCCTAGGGTTAGTTTTTTGGATGTCTAGGGTTCTTACATTCATGTTTATTTTAAAAATTCCTTCAGAGCCTCATTGTAATCATCTTCTTGCAAATGAGCGCAGTCGCCACATCTCTTCTCAAAGATAAGCCACCACCATTCCAACAAGCTTGTTTTCCGCTGCATTTTATAGTTTCAGCTTATTTTCTTATTAAATAGAAACCAGTTTTAGTGTATCTCTGCTATTCTGTGTTAAAAATATTTTAATAATCTGTATTCATTTCATTATGCTCATAAAATACGGATCAGTGGTATCAAAGCGGTATGCTCTGTATGTTTCTTAATCCATGTCCCCAACGAGGTCAGGGTACAAAGGATTGGGTCTCGAGCTGGTTTCTCTTGAGGAAAAAATCTCTCGCATGCCCAAGCGACCTTTCATGGAGGGAGAAAATAAAGACGACGGGACAGGAGATCCTTTCAAAATGTTTCTTAAGGAGGCCCTCACGCAACATAGGAACACGATGATGGACGGTTTTTTGTAAATCCTTCGGCGATTACCGACAAGCGATGCATCTTCCTCGAGTAAAGGTGTCGCCCCCTTCAAGGTACAAATCAACTTTGATATTCATATATTTGAAGGTCAGATAGATGCAAATGTTGTAGACAAATGGTTGAATCTACTAGGATGGTATTTTTCTATTCATAAATTTTTGAATAGAGAAAAGATTACTTTTGTGCTCCTCAAAGTCATTCCCCGTGTCAAATATTGGTGGGAAACTTTCTGTGAGAAAAAGGAAATAGAAGAACCCTCATTATTTATAGTCACAGACACTTGGGAATCCTTAAGGGATGTTATTAAGGAACAATACTACCCTGTCGGAAGTTATGACGAATTGTATACAAAATAGACCACACTATAGTAAGAAAGAGACCAAGTAGTGTCAGAGTTCACAAATATCTTCCATACCTTGCACACCAATCTCGGTATCAAATATTTGGAAGGACATATGGCACTAAAGTATCGCGGTGCTCTGCATAGATACATCCATATCGAAATGGATTTTTTGTGCATCTCTTCCTTGGGCATGGCCTATTGATATGCCATCAAAATCGAGCAAAAGTTCAAACAAAATACCCAACAATTTGGGCCTGGGAACCCCACACAGCAAAAGCCAGGAAAGGGCGGCCCAAACCGCAGAACAAAGGATAGAGAAAATATGGAAAAAATCACGATAACCATTCCAAACCGCAATCAAAGAAGGACACCAGAAAGACAAAGAAAGATATGGGGAAGTGGTGTGACTTCCATAAGATCCCTTGGCATAACACTACCAATTGTCGCTCAAAGAAGTCATTGGTGGCTGAAGTGAAAGCCTATGAATCAGATGCAGGTTCCGACTCTGAGTCAGAACCAGAAATGGGGAGACATATCATTGACGTGGAACCTAGTGCCACTGTTGCTACCACCAAGCTCCATCCTGGTGAACCAGATGAGCCAGAAGAAGGCGAGCGCCTTTTCCATTCATAGATGTGGGTAAAAGGCAACCCATTGCACTTCATCGTTGATAGTGATAGCTATAAGAATCTCATCTCAGCAGAGGTCATCAAGTGGCTAGCCCTTCTGACAAATCTGCACCCGCAGTCCTACACCATTGGATGGCTCTGCCAAGGAAGCGATCTCCATGTCAGGAAACAATGTCGACTGTCGTACGACATCCAGCCCTTCAAAGACGAGTTATTGTGTGATTTTTCTCCTCTCTAAGTTTGTACTTTTCTTTTGGTCCAACCTTATTTATGGAAATGTCATGTTGTATATGAGTCTAGGCCTCATAGTGTTATTATTACTTTGAACGGGAAATGGTATAGGATAACCGAGGCAGTCGCACCTAGTGTTATTTCCTTGATCTCTGCCAAGCAATGCAGGAAGGTCATCTCTTAGACCGAGAAAGTGGATAAGGTCATGGAATAATACTTATATATCTTCTCCTCACCTATCGAGGTATCTCTGCACTGCTAGGTCAAGCATCCCATCAACCTGACCCCCAGCACACCGCTACCCAATGGGCCAGTCTACCGCCGCTCTCTATTAGAAAATGAGGAAATCAAGAAGAATATCCAAGAACTACTCCACAAGGGGCACATCTGTCCCAGCTCATCACCTTGTGGGAGCCCAATCGTGTTGGTGTAGAAGAAAGACGGGACCTGGCGACTCTGCATTGATTATCGAGCCCTGAATAAAATCACAGTCTAAAACCGGTACCCGATTCCCCAAATCGATGACCTCCTTGATTAGATCACGAGGGAAAAATACTTCAGTAAGATTGATTTGAAGTTTGGCTACCACCAGGTCCCAATAGAATAAACAGATGTATGGAAGACCACCTTCAAGTCAAAAGAAGGTCTTTTCGAATGGTTGGTTATGCCCTTTGGTTTGACAAATGCTCCAACAACTTTCATGAGGATCATGGATGATATCCTGTGACCTTTCACCAATACTTTTGTAGTGGTGTATCTGGATGACATCCTCATCTAAAACAATACTTGGGCGGAACACTTGCAGCATATTCAGTAGGTTCTGCACACCCTGCGACAACAAAAGATATATGCAAAATTGGAAAAATGCTCCTTCGGCATGGACAAGTTCCATTACCTAGGACACATCATTGATCATCATGGTGTGCATGTGGATCCATCCAAGATCCAGGTCATCCATGACTAGCCATGCCCAACCACACTCACTGAGCTTCGGAGCTTCTTGGGCCTCACCAATTTCTATCGCAGGTTCATGTTGGGATTCTCTCATACCGCATGGGCCCTCAGCCAAGTAACTAGGGGTGGTTCTAAGGAAAAATTTGTGGGGGGCCTATCCCAACAACAATCCTTCGATGAGTTGAAGCAACGCTTGTTCTCATCCCCAATACTTTCATTACCGGACCTGCAGCAACCCTTTGATATCGAGATAGATGCTTCATACTATTCTTTGGGCGCCATTCTCATTCAACACGACCACTCCATGGCATATCATAGTGATACACTATCATATGATGTCTGTAAGTACCCTAATTACAACAAAGAAATGTACTCCATTGTGCAATCATGCCGCCAGTGGAGACATTACATTCTTGGGAAGTAGACAATCATCTAGACTGATCATAATCCACTTCAATTCATGCAGACCCAAGGAAAATTGTAGATTGACCACCATCAGAAGTGGTCCACATACTTGCAGTCATTCCACCTCAACATCAAGTATAAAAAGGAAGTACCAACTGAGTTTTTGATTGTCTCAGTCGACCTTTAGTCTTGACACTCTTCACGGTGCTAGACTCTTGCACGCACGAGACCTCCAAATGGACCCACCTCTATGAGACAGACCCTAACTTCTCCACCACCTATCAAATGTTGGGCGCAAACTTAGTTGTCGCTAATTTCCATATTCAGGATGGGTTATTGTGTCATCTGGGCCATCTCTGTGTTCCATCAAGTGAACGATCAAAGCTTATTTGGGAAGCTCACTACATTTGTGTGGCAGAACACTTTGGCATCGAAAAGACAGTGGCAGTGTTGCAGAAACATTCTACTGGCCAAAAATTTGACAAGATGTCGACAAGTATATCAAGTCCTGCACCGCCTGCACTATTGCCAAACCGGCCACTGAGAAACAGGGCATGTACACCCCTCTTCCTACTCCTAACAGGCCATGGGAATCCATCTGAATGGACTACATGTCGAGCCTTCCGTCCACCAAGAGGGGAAATGATTGTGTTTTTGTGGTTGTTGATCACTTTTCCAAGATGGCGATTTTGGCCAACATTAGGTGCCATGATCAACATTAGTGCCATGATCAACATTAGGTGCCACATAAGTTTCAGGTGGGAGACAAATTTTGGTTGCACTTGTAGAAAGAACGCCTTACAAGGCCCCATCGGAAGCTTTGCCCAATCCGTTATGGGTCGTACACCATCACCAAGGTTGTTGGTGAAAATTATTTTGATCTCAACATTCCCCCTTTCCTTGTCCTGCACCCAGTATTCAACATGGCTCTCATTTGACCATATTTGTCTCCATTATTAGACACCTCAGAAATAGCAGAGCAGTTGACACCAACAGAGCTCAACCTTGATTGCATGCAACAAGCATCCAGTGATCATATTTTGGACACACGGGTCAAGGGCACTCTACAGGGAAGCATCCAACTTTATCAAGTTGTCAGAGCATGGCAGCTCCTGCACCCAGGCAAGTGGCTCACCCGGGGCCAAATTCAACAAAAAAAAATTCATCTGATTGGGAAACTCAACGCAATGGAGACCATTTATTCCTAAGGGGGAGGATTTATCCACATGGATTTCGGTGGCCTCCCACCTATTCCAACTCGTTCATTTTGGCAGTTTTCTAGTTTGGTAGTTTTTTCCTAGTTTTCAGGTCTATGACTTCTCGGACCATTTTGAGGCCCTAAACAACATTTTTAGGGATCTCCACACTTAGACTATAGACATAGTTAGAGTCTAATGGAAACATGTGTAGTCCTCGGATAGACCTTTCCAACAGGATATCGTGCACCTAAAACGGAGATTGTATGCAAAAGTTACGACCCCGGGAAGTTGATGTACTAGCTTACCCCAACATGGTCCACATGACTTTTGGCACCTCATCTCCTAGTGTTAGGTTTTTTGATGTCTAGGGTTTTGGAATTCATGTTTATTGTAAAAGGCCTTCAGAGCCTCATTGTAATCATCTTCTTGTGAATGAGCACAACTGTCACATCTCTTCTCAGAGATAAGCCACCACCATTCGAGGAAGCTTGTTTTCTGCTACATTTTACAGTTTCATCTTATTTCCTTATTGAATAAAAACCAGTTTTATTGTATCTCTGTTATTTTGTGTTAAACATCTTTTAATAATCTGTATTAATTTCTTTCTTCTCATAAAATCAGGATCATTATAAATCTGTGGTTTCATTTCATTCTGCTCATAAATCTAGATCACATGTTCCTCTGATATTTCCTTTAAAAGGGGTCACAACTGGTCTATTTCACCAATAGACCAAACACATGGCATGTTTTCAAGGGAGATTGAGAAAAATTGGAGAATACTCCCCTCACTCTATTGTCGTGATCTCCAACACTCTCATGAGGTGGTCTCCAGTTGATTTGGGGTATGTATTTGGATATAATTTCATTCTTTTTTTAATTTCAGAATTTGTTTAAATGTTTAAAAAATAAACCTGAAATTTATTTTCCATTATTAAATTGTAGAAAACTTAATTAACATAGATCTTGGAGAAATCTCAAACCTGACATCACTACAAGAAGTCGCACCAAACCCCAACCCACAACAAATAAACACAAACATGGAAATTAATGAAGGATTGAGATCTCTTAGAACTTGCAACGACCATTTTTTTCATCCATAGATCTTAGATTTTGAAGGGAATTGGACAATGGATCATAAATTAACGAAGTTTTGTATATGTAAGAACAAAATAAAACGCATATGAGATTTACATAGAAATCAATTAAAAATTAAATTAAGAAGAGATTCCAAGTAATAGAAATCACTTGACTATCTCAATAAACTCAAAATTGGCAAACAGATTTTACCCTCTAAACCCAATCCTTGGCCAAAATACCCTTTAAGAATGAGAGTTAAAGAAGAAATAAGGAGATATATATATATATATATATATATATATATATATATATATATATATATATATGGGAATCTTGGATATTTCTTGTTTTGTTGAGTGTCATGTATATAGAGAGAAAATGAAGAAGGCCCTTCTTAAGTATAGCCAAGGTACCCTTTGTACCAAGAGTAGTAACTTTACATTTATTATTATTATTTATCTTTATTTATTATGTATATAACATTGTCCTTTCCTTAAAATTGCTTTGTCTTCAAAGCAAAAGTAATGAATGATACCACTCTCAAAAGTTTTGTTGTCTTTTTTGGGACTGTTGTTGCTTCCATTCTGGTTTTGAATTTCTTATACATGATCATCATTGGTGATAGCAATAGTTTTTTCTATAGCGAGTTGATTCTCATCATCATTATTTATCTTATCTTCAAAATTTTCTCTTAAAATCCTTCTCTCTCCATCTCGCTGGGCTTGTCTCTGTAATATTAATACATGCATAATCGCATCAAGCGTGAAAGAGATATGTGCATTATGAGCTCTCTGTTATGTTTGTACATGCTTGTCCCTTTTCACTAGGTGCACTAGCTGCCCCCTTTTTTCTTCCAAACAGATATTCACCCACAATTAGATCCACTCACAACATACTCAGTTTTAGCACCAAAAACATTCGCACCCTTCACATTCTAGGCATTTTGAGGTCCTTCATAAACCCGGGGTGCCTTTTCTTTAACTTCAACAATCCACTCGCTCGTATAAATATCATATCTATGATCAGGACTGTTACATACTATATTTGAAATATATACCCCATGCCCTTGTTTTGGGAAAAATCCAGACGAAGCAACAACTAGGTGCGTCTTTTGCACGATACATCCACACCAGTTGATGATGTGCGTAGCTCCGAACCCATCTCTTAAATTAGATCCCACAAGAAGCTCCAACTTTAAACCTCGGCAAAAAAATTCATTTTTAAATTTCCTTCCTGATCCTGGCACCCATCAAGACGTTTGCGAGCAATCTCAATATCACAAAAACTGGTAATTGGCTCCCCATCTATGGTTAATAGCATGTCCCCTTTCTCCAATATACGTTGGGCTCGTGATCTACCAAAAACAAATCTTCCAGTACACCAGAAAAACTGTTGCCAAAATATGTATCCAATTCGATGACCTCCGTGTTCATATCTCTATACCAGGGATCACTACATTATCGAATATTCAAGGTAGCCACTGTGCTTTTGACAGTGGACTTGCGTGATTGAGCCCGTGAACTCTGATTCAACCCAATGAGATATACAACATTGTGCTTCTACCGATCATGTTGAGGACAAAGAACAGTTGCACATACAACTGCAACCCCAGCTGGACCTAGTGATGCAAGACCATATGCTACTAATGCATAATTGAGTATAGGGTGCAGAAAAACAACATCGCCAGGTATATTCATTAAATTAGCAGCAAATTCGAAGTCAACATCTGATACAGAAGTGGGAATTGTATACTTGTCAGTGAAAACTATTCCCATATTTTTAGAATGATATATAACCACCCTTGTTCCAGAAAAAATCCTAGCATACACACCATCAATAAATCCAGATGATGGTATATCCGTGTCAACAGTGACTAGTGTTGGCTCAATGGTTTTCTCATCATTCGAAACAAATATTTGAGAAACACTATTTAAATTTCTAACAAATGATTTCGTTGTAACTTCTCCATCTGATGATCATACCAGTGGTTAGATTGTTGTATCGTTGAAGGCTAAGAAACCAAAAAGGACATTGCAGGGCCCCTCGTATGAATACTCCCGTGGAGAACAATTTCTCTCCTCTCTCCATCAACTGGGTCAAATTCCTTAGGGTGAGGTTCGATTTCAATCTCGTGTCTTCAAGAGTATCACTTATGTATGTGACTTTTAACTTGATGTCCAAGGTTTTGGTATTATTCTTCTTCTTTCCAAGGTTGATTGGTTTGTTTCTTCTTCTGAGTGATGATGCATGATGACTCTTCAAGTTATTCTCATTGTTTCCCTTCTTCAATATGTCATAACAATATGTCATAAGAAGGTTGAGGTGGCAGTGGGTTAGAACTTTCATTTACTTCTACTCTTTCTCCTAATGACCACGCAAACTCGAACATGTCTTTCCCCTTCACAAAAGTGGTCTTCATGGTCATGGGTTTTGCACCTCTTCCATTGAAGCATAGGCCCTCATGCTTGAACCACAATGTGGCTACAATGGATCTGAATATTCCTTGTCTTCCCTTTCCTAGTCCTTGTCCATCATAACCCATATTCCTTAGGATATTGGAGCCAATTCCCTTGGTATGTTCTTTGAAATCACCAAAATTTTCTTAAGAGAAATCCAAGGAAGGTGAGCTTACCAAAGTGGTATCGGTCATGGTGTTGGCCTGGGAAGTAGCAATGGAAGGTGGCCCTACTTCTCGGTGATGTTGGAAAACTGCTTGAAGCCTTGCCAAAGCCTCAACCTTATATTCTAACTCTTGTTGTAGTTGATCCATCATATGGTGATGATGTCTTCTTGCTAGCTATCCAACTGAATGATCTTCTCCCTCAAGTGTACAAGATACATTGTATGCATGTCCCAATATGTCATGATAATGGTGGGGAAGTCTTGGTGTTTTTCAAACTTTATCTTTAGCAATGGAAACAAATTGGTAGAGGTCTCAAGGTGCTTCTCTATCTCTGGCATCCTCTTGTTGAACATTTGAACCTACTCCTTTAAATTTTCATTCTCTTCTCGAAGATGAGAATTGTTGGCCCTTAAGTCTTCCAACTTTTCTCTTTTTATTTACTTTTGTTGAGGTCTCCAATGTTCTCTTCAAATTTCTGACAGTTATCATGGTCAAGGATGCAACTTCTCTAATACCCTATGATATGTAAACGTGGGACTTATTGCCCATTTACTTCACCAACACATATCCTATGTGGAAATATGTTTTTGATCTCTCTCTTTGATTTGTACCAAGGACTCTATCTACAGAAAGGCCACTAGGCCTCTATTCCTCTACCCTATACAAGGATCTTTGTCTATTCTTGGATGTAAGGCCCATTCTTGGGCGTGACCTACAAACATCAAATAGATGGAAAAATAATGGCAATCGAGTCAATAATAAGAAATGCTCTAGATATACTTTTCAGGTCTGATTACAAGGCTCTATCTATAGGAAGTATGAGCGAAAGCCTAGTGCAATTGTCACCAATGTCCAATCACGTGACTTCAAAGTCTCATACTTTTCAGGTCTGATTACAAGGCTCTATCTATAGGAAGTATGAGCGAAAGCCTAGTGCAATTGTCACCAATGTCCAATCACGTGACTTCAAAGTCTCATAGATTGCAATTGGATTTATACAAAATATCTATTCATCCTTGTTCATGCTCCTAGATTTCATGTTAGTGTGATTACCATGAAATAGCCAAGCCTGCTCATTTATATCATACCAATCTTTTCATTTGGGGGTACCCTATCCATGTCTATTAAATATAGACTATGTCTATCCATTGTGCAACATGAAAATCAATCCCTAAATCAAGAATTGTCACCCTTGTCTTTGCTGGTATTAGATAGTATTATAAATGGAAAACAAGGAGATCTGAATAAGATCCTACTCTGAAATGGGTATTCAATTACCAACACCACTCCAACAATCAAAGGGATACAATATAGCTCAAAGACAGAAAATCAATTCTCTGATTAATGATTATGTTTCTCAACAGGCCAATATTATGAATATGCATACATCTCACTTCAACACTAAAAGAAGAAAAAATGCATTCCTTATGGACGTTATCCGGCATGGAGACTAATACCAATGCACATTCAAGTCATCAACTAATGGTTATATTCTCTTAATTTTACATCTGAAAACAAGGTTTCAATGCTCTCATGGTAGAGGTCGTTTTAATTCCAATCCTCTATCCTCTTAATGGAAACTACAACCAATTTCCCTAGCATAATTAAAAAATGACAATATGCAGCTTCCACATTAACAAAGTTATTCCTATTGCAATAAATAAATTATTCCAACAATGAGATAGGAACAAAGATGCTTCGATCAATACCAATGTTTCCGAGATTTGGTCAATCCTTGAATACTTATGAAGGGACTGGGATATGTGAAAATAAAAAGCCATGTGAGAAGACACACAAAAGACCCTACAACTAATTGAATAGCCAAACTATCAAACGAGGGGAGTTTTAAATGAATTGGATTTCTATAGTTGGGAGTTCCAACAAAATGTTGAGCAAGAGCGACTCAATCAGTGTTCAGGAAATTCGTAGGAACCAAGAGGAAACTATACAAATTCATTAGAGTGTCAAGAGTGTGTGTACAACTTGTATCATAGTCGTACATCCACATATGGCCTGTGTGAAGTAGCAAACACCCAACCAATAAGGAAATTCCTAGGAAAGAGCCAATTTGACCCAGGAAAGAGAGTTAGATCAACCTATGTAGAAATGAATTCACCTTGGGCATGGAATTACAATCTAGCAAAGAAAGAATTCACCCAACTATGAAGAAGAAAATGCTTAGAGAGAGAATGGCTCTGAAGAAAGAGAAAATTCCCTAGGGAAGAGAGTAGTCCTATAACGAATTCGCTGAGAATGGAAACTCAGCTAAGAACTTATATGGGTCATTTTTTTCAGCCATAGATATCAGACTTTGAAGGAAATTAGATGGTGGACATTCTGAAGATGTTGGTGTTCTTCAATTTCTCACGGAGGATGAAATTAACAAGGAAATCCACCAAAAACTACAGCTCAAACTCAACGCTTACATTCATAAATTAACTAAGTAGTTGTTCCATATGAGTAACAACAAAAACAAAATCAAATATGTATGAGATTTACATATAAATTCATTAAAAATGAAATTAAAAACAGATTACAGTTAATAGGAACCACACAACCATCTCAATAAAACTCAAAATTGATACATGGATTTTACCCTGGACAAATGGGAAAACCAACTTCGAATGGGGTTCAGTTCTTCATTTGAAAATTGTTGGTTAGGTTACTTTGATGGTTTTATATGCTTCTTCTTCTCCTTGGAGAAAAAACCCTTTGAGAATGAGAGTGAAGGAAAAAATAAGGAAATTTGGGGGCAAGGGAAGGCCAACAACCATGGCCCTTCACTTCCCATTTCTCATCCTTCTCTCCTACTCATTTTCTTTTAATCTTTTAATTGTCACATTCTTCCTCCTGATTTCATTTTGTCTCATTCAACATTTACATTTGCATTGGTTTACAATGTTTTTTAACCTTTGTTAAATGAAAATTGTGATTTTTACACCCATTTGACAGTTCGAATCCATTTTGGATCACCACCTACCACCCACTTGAGCACCTCCATGGACTCCTCCTCTCCACCTCCAAATCCATTTGCACAATCACTACTTCCCCCTCCATTTATATGACAATATATACCTCCACCTCCTCCAAAGATACCACCAATTTGTGATTCTCCACCAATGTCCCATTTTTCAGTTTCTCCCCCAAAAAGATGATCAATGCCCACCCTTCCACCAATGTCAACATTGCCACCATTATTAGCACCATTACCTAGGTAATCTCAAAATCATTTTCCACCACCAATAATTCCTCGTCTTCCAACTTCCCCAAAAAGACCATGACCTCCAAATCCATGAGTTCCTTCTTCCAATCCCCCACCAAAGCCATCTCAACCCCCCACCAAAGCCACCTCAAAATTGTGTGCTATAAAATAAATCGGATTTGTGAATATGTTATTCAACAGTAATATTTCTTCTACCACAACAAATATGATATACCATAAGGGGTTCACTAGTTATGAAATAACTTGTCATGTTTATTCATATTGATAACATTAAATTACTTAAAATTTGAGCAATATATCACATCACTTAGTAATAAAGTCATGAGAGGTACATCATAATATACCTCATAAACATGAATATAGGTATTTTATAAGGAAGAAAAAGTAGAAACCATAGCCAAGTTAACCATGGCCAAAGTATGAAAAATATTGATGGCTTTGGAAGGGCTTTCACAATGTTGACAATTCTTATTTGCATTGTTTTTTTAATATAATTTGGAAATATATTTATTCAAAAATTATGCAAGAAATCTCACATGGAAGAGTTTACAGAGGAAAAAACCAACCTTATCTAGACTCAATAAAAAAAAGTTGTAAAGTAGATAAACTGACATGAAAACCAACTACTATCTTCAAAGCATACAAATATCCAATATAAATCCAACTATACAAACTATAGAATACTCCTAATATCAAAATCTCCCATGGAAAGAGTTTACAGAGGAAAAAACCAACCATATCTAGACTCGATAAAAAAAAAAAGTTGTAAAGTAGATAAACTGACATGAAAACCAACTATTGTCTTCAAAGCATACAAATATCCAATATAAATCCAACTATACAAACTATAGAATACTCCTAATATCAAAATACAAAAATTTAACATCATAGAATTACATATTATGAGGGTTTTTCCTATCAAGTTCATCCTCAATAGGCCCTAAAGGCGAATTTAGGTCAAGAACCATTATTTAAGGGCCCGGGGAGGAGGCTACATCTGAAATCACTACGGTGGTGCTATTTGGTAATGAGGCAGCTAGCCGACAATGCATCCCTTCAACCTCCTCCTGGAACTATTGTTTTCCTTTCCTTTGTTCCACCAACAATTCCATTGTTGTAAACATCTAAGCGGACAAACTATTCATCTGGATGTGTAGAGCCTGGACCGAATTCTCCAATTCCACGTGCTCCTCTTCCTGTAGTTCTCGTCTCCAATGTGTGTGGCCAGTGCTTCTATTTTCCATGACACTAATACCTGTAGCTTCAATGAGGCCCACAACTGCTACAATAACCACAAGCTCAAGCTGAGACAATGAGGGGATTTATGGTAACCCCACCTTCCAATGTTGGTGCCATGTTGCTTGCTTCTCTAAAACCATTGTGTTATTCTCATATTTCCTACAGATCCTTTTATTGTATCATGCCATCTTGTGAATGATAGCCACCATGAAATAAGAAGCATTTCAAACTTCAAATCCATTAATCGATCGATCCTCTCGCACATAGTAATCTGACTACTTGGGGCATAAGTACAATTATTATAATGCATGGTTGATGTTGCGAGGGGGTAGGAGTGAGGCAAAGAGAGTGAAGTGAAGTACAGGATCCATGCGGAAAGGAGTAAGTCAGCCAAGGGGAAAGGAAAGGAAAGGAAATGAAATGAGAGGAAATTAAAGGGAACAAACGTGACTAGATGTTGCCCCCAACAACGTCCGTTAAATTCTGTTCGAGATTTAAAGGGTTCCCATTGGAATCTTGGAAAAATCTCTCTTTTCATTTCTTTTTTGGTTTTATTTTGATTGATTTGAAGAGAATAATTTGATGGTTTTCTTTCTTAAATGATTGATTCTTCATTATCGATTTTTCATTTTTCTTTCATGAAATGAAGATTTAATTTTCTGGCTTATCTATGACGTTTGAGTATTTTGGCTCCCCATTTTTCCCAATGCTTGCATATTCCTTTTTCAAGTTGATCTCATGCCATGGTTTGGGAAAAATGGATTAACATTGATGTTTCAACAATCTTGCTAAGTTTTTGCTCATTGGTATTTGAGCACTTTGGTAAATCAAAACAATTCAAGTAAAAGTCAAATACTAAGATACTTGATTCGCACCTGGAAAGAATGCATGTTAAAGAGTAGAAGTGAGTTAACACTTTTGAAATTGCATTAAACATTAACTTTTACAAGCCATGAACTTTTGCTTAAAATTATGCATTTTATATAAGTTTTTTTTCTTTGGCAATACAAAAGTAATTCAATCAAAACTTTATTATATGAACTCATTCCCCACCTTACAAGAGTATATGTCAAAATTTGAAGACAGAAGTTAAATCTTAATTTAAACAAAAGCATTAATTTTGATCAACTTTTTACTTTTGTTTAAATTATAATTATGTTTTTACTTTTTGCTCATTAACAAGTTTGATTATTTTAAATAATGGGTTCAATATTTCATTAAATAATATTTTGGTTGGTTTCCCATTTTCATTAAACCATTGAATGAGATTATTTAATTAAATTATTTTTATTCTAGAATTTTAAAATGATATTTGAAAGGAATATATAACCATGAGCAATTTAAAGACTATAGTTAGTTTTTTGTTTTAGTTCAATTTAGTTTTGATTTTATTATTTAATATTTAGTTTTATTTTATTAGTTATTCATGATTTTCTTTATTTTGAGTAGCTACATAATCATAGATTTTGGAGCCATTATTAAAATATTTGGGTTTTTATTTATTTATTTTGATTTAATTGTTTTCAGTTGTTGATTCATATAGATTGCGATGTGATTCATGCATCTAAATATATGCAAGACGATTCTAGAAACCTACAGGCCATTACCAACAGCCCAGACTGCTTAGGTGTGATCAGAATTGAGTAACAATTTTGGCATGCGATTTCTAGCTAAAAAGTATCTGCAAAACATAAAACATGGGTTTTGTTCAGAACATCCCCAATTAGATTACTCCCAAGCATTTTCTCCAAAATGTGCACGATTTGGGAGAGATTTGCAGTTCTTTCAATGGTACTTTTTTTTTGCAACCATTTCCCAGCGACGCCCAAATTGAGCAACGAGTTAAAAAATGGATCCAATCATGCTATCTTCAGATGGTTCCATGCCAAGTAAACCCTGTTTGATCATATAATTATCCAATAATGTATTAAATACAATCTTATGTAGATTAATGAGGATTTGGCAAACCATTTTTGGGAAAATTGTTTCAAATTTTCCCCCAGATAGTTCTTGTATAAATATTAGGGTTGAAGATAGGTCTGAGGAGGAGAAATAATAAAGACATGGTCGATTTTATTCAGTGGAAACAGTGAAATTATTTTTTTTCTTCAAGACTAATCTGTAAGTCTATTTTTGAATGTCTATAATACATGGTTTACAATGATCTTTAATCCATGTGTTCATTGTTTTTAATGAAAATCTCATTTCAAATAAGATTTTGATGTTATTTCAGGTTTTTGTTTGAATGTTGCATTACTTATTAATCTTTGGATTTGTATTGGAAGATTAGTAGTGAAACTCCCATTCATTATTTTGACTTATATCAATTTTTATTGAAAATGGAAAAAAGGCATGTGTTAACTGAGTTGATTTTAATGAATTATAGTTTTAATGTGTCTTATTAGTTTCATTACGTGAAATGCCATACATCTATTGAAAATTATATTAATTTCATTCAATCAATAGTTGATATTGTGATTGTTTTCCTTTCACATTAAAAAAAAAATTATTGAAATTTGTTCGACTTTGTTTCAGCAAACTTCTTAAAAAATTTCATTTAATGTTGTCTATCAAGGAGATGTTTCTTTTCTATGGATAACAAAAGTTATACCGAATGTGAAAGACGATTCAATCATTAAATTTAATCCATGATCCTGGTCAGGATAGTTCTGTGTGTTTCTTTAGCTATATTTTTGGTGTGATATTATGGTCAATTTTAGAGAACAACATTCATTATCAAATTTGACCATACTACTTTGGCTATTTGAGTCTTCCTCTATTTATTTACATTTAAAATTTCCTATTTCTATTTCTATTGGTTTGATTATAATGTGTTTTTTTGAAGATTAGTTTACTTCATATTTAGTTCTAAAAGTCTTGAAAATATTTATTTGACAAGGTTCTCAAAATCTTGTAACTTTTGTATAAGTTGTACAATTTATAATTTTTGGTATATAATTTGTTTTAGTAATTATTGGAAATATTAGGGAATTGTTAGTTAGTACATAGGACCCTTAGGAAAACCTTTCCATATCACCTTCTTTTTATAAAGGAGATCCCCTCATTGGCTAACAAATCCATTAAACCCGACAAGGACAACCATTCCAAAGGGCTTGGGTTCTATTCTAACGACCTTGGACCGGGTTGTTTCCTCTTAGATGACAAGTGCTCACTTTCTCCCGTCAACAAATGGTGCTAGAAGGAGGGAAAGGTAAAATTAAATGATTGAATGTTTTAGTTTCAAATTATTTGATTTAATCATTTAGCCTTATCTTGTAATTATTTTAATTTATTATTTATCCCTTTTTAATGACATTAACGTGCTTAAGGGTTGGTTGGATGACAAGCTAACCTATTTGGAGTTAATCTTTCCATTGCTATGATAATTGATGGATCTTTCCCAAATCACTATATGGGAATATGCTTTCAATTTTCCATTAGTTAACATTCCTGATAAGACAGTTTCTCTCTTGTCAAAACTCTAATTGGATGGTGAAGGAAAGATATATGCAAAGGATCGTCTTAACAAGTTTTGGTGTAAATTCATCAAGCATGATATTACATATTTAAATATTTTATGCAGGTTCTTTGCTCTCACTTTCAGAGGTCAAATCAAATACGGGTTTGAAACTTTTTCGGCTAGTTTTATTTTCACTTTATATCAATTTGTGGATGAATTTCTAGATTCCTTTGAGGTTTATGATTACGATAAGTTATGTGAAGAATTCAATGATTTACTAATCAAGGATTATTTATCTTTAGAAATATTTTCAACAAAGATCATGCATGTTCTTTATCAATTTCATCTTGATGATATATCTTTTGTATTAGATTTTATTTCAAATGTTTGTGCCCCTTTCATTCAGAAAGATTTAATTATAAATGATAAATTACATACATATTATAACGTCAATTTTCAAGATGAATTTTGTTTACAAAATGAGAAGGATCCTTTATTTATAGAAAATTTTGATTCTAAAAGTTCCATCAAACAAACAGGAGGGGTAGAACCAATTGAGAATAATTTACTGACAAGGAAAATATTCTTTCTTACAAACAACTTCATTTTCAATCTCTTACTATTGTAGATATAATGGAAGAGGGTTTGATTGTAGATCAATCTGTATTTTAATCTTATTCTAACTCTTATTCTAATCAGTTCTCGGATTCAATTACTAAAGAACACATAAATTATGGAAATAATCTTAAGTGTTCTGATATTTTAATTGAACATATTAGAGATATTGACTCTCAACTTGAAGAAGAAAATATAAGTCTTCATCGACAAAGTATACCTTATTTACAAGGAAGATTAGATACATTTCATGAAGTTGTTCCTGAAAGTTTTGACTTGTCGATCATACAAAAAACAAATTTAGACGATCATATAATGTTTGAAATTTTATCACCAAAACATAGTAAAAGTGATGAGATAAGAAAAGAGGAATGTCTTGAAAATATTGTTGCTAATTATTATAGTTCAAGAGAACCTTTTCATTTTTTTTTGTCTCTAATTCATTTTACTTATTATATCCTTATCTTTTCTCAGATTTTTATATGCATAACACTTTATATACTTTATTTAATATTGTTTCATCGCAATTTGATATGTCAAATATTGGTGATGTAACTTTTAAACATAACATTAATGAAGTAGGATTTGATTATGTTTCACTTCAATCATTCACAAGCGAAAATGGCATGTTACAATATATTTATATTCAATTGATTTCTGATAAAGACAATGAACCAATTCTAGTTGAAATTGAAGATTCTTTATTTCATATTTATTCATTGATTAAATAAAATTTTCATGATTTTACTTCACATTTTGAAACAATTCATTTTGGGAATGCTCAAACCATTAATTTGATTTCTCTAATGAACCCTCATATGATGTATTTATCATTCACAAATCTTATTCATAAAAGTTATAATTTTCATTTTGAGTTTTATGACATGATCACAGATTGGCTTGAGGATTCATATATTAAACATTTTCGGGAGAATGGTAAGGTTATACTTACTTTTTTTCTGAATGAATATCATAAAGGTAAAGGTAAGCATGACGTGTTTATTTTTATTTCTTAAATACTTCAATTTGTCTTACTAATTGGAGATTTATTTGTCTTTACAGGATTAGAGCTACTTCGATGGTTACATTGGAAATCTGATTTCACTTCTAAGTTTTATAATATTTCAAGTAGTTTATAGTAGGTTTAGGAGTTGACTACTTTTTGTTATCCTTTTTCTTTTTTTTTCTTTTTTTGAATAATATTGTTATGGAGGCACATTGATATCAAATGCAAGGTGAGATATCATCATAAGATAGTAAGGGAAGTTAATTCTAAATTATTTTCTCTCTTTGTTATCCATGTGGTTGTTCATAATTGTTTTGGTTAAACATTTCTTTTCAAAACTCGTTATTATTACTTAATTGTGAATTTTTTAATGCAATCATTTTCAAACATTCTACAAGAATATTTTAAAAAAGAGTAAAGAGATAAGGAAATTAATCTTCAAAATTCGCATTAATTTTCCCTTGACATAAAATTTTACAGATATGGTTTACCACTACACATAATTGCACATTTTTTTCTTGTTCTTTCGATTTTGTTTTTGTTTTTTTTTCTAATAATAAGATTGATTAATTCAACATCTCATGCATTTTTGAATTATATTTTTCTATATATAATTACATCTCATGGATATACTGATTGTATGGCTATATAATTCAGTATATCCATACAATCTGAAGTCACAATCTCCAATATAACAGAGGCCATAGTCCAACATACCCTTAAGGTATCTCATCACATGCTTTCAAGCTACAAGGTGAACACGTCTAGGCTCCACCAGATACTGAATCAAGGTGTTCACCGTGAATCATATATCTGGTCTGGTATTTGTCAGATACATCACGGAACCAATCATTTATCTGTATAGAGTAACATCAAATATTTATGATGAAGTATCAACCAAGAGATTCAAATTCATCTCCATGGGTGTGGCCATGGCTCTACATTCCAACATGTCAAACTTTTTCAGTATTTCAACTACATGCTTCCCTTGGTTAAGGAAGATATTCTATGATCTCTGCCAAACTTCAAGACCTAAGAAATAATGCATCGGGCCTAGGTATTTCATCTAAAATTTTTCTACAAGCTTCCTTTTTCAATCTGTGATGAGTTTTTCTTCTCCAACATCTTGGAGCTTGCTTCAACTTGTAGACATGAGTCTTCTTGTCTTGTACATCAAAACCAAATTTTCACATCACATTATAACAACCTAATACACTTTCTCAGCTACAAATCAATTTTCATAATCATGTGTTGGTTCCATGTGCTTTCTGTAAAGAACTATTTGCCTCATTTCCTGAGAGTGTGTCCTCTACTATTTCTACAACTGTTCCTTCTGGAATCGAGACTCTGCACCTACAACTACTATTTCTAAAGCTAAGAATGACTACTCCATTCTCATTGTAGTTGTTGAACTCTGAGAGTAGTTACTTTACTCCATCACGATGACAGATTCATTTTATCCCTCTGAATCTCATACTGCATCGGCTTCTTTTAATGGATCATGGTTGTTCTATATATACTTCTTGTGATTACTGGAGAAAGTGTCTCATCATAGTCTTCTCCCTCTTACTGGGAGAACCCTCTGGACACAAATCAAGATTTGTACATCTTTATATTTTTATCTGTAGCATGCTTGATCTTTTAAATCAATATTGGAAGTCACCACTAACTTCCCTTCTGGTCTTAAGGAAAAATCCATAGCTCAGTCCTTCTGAATGGATTCCTCCTTTGTCATTAAAACAAGGAAATATTCTCAAGAGATTGCATGTCTCCTAGAGGTCTTTGAAGCTACAATATAGTCTTCTCAACTAATGGCATATATCTACCAGTCCTGGAAGATGTCTCTTTTCCCATCTGATCCTTTCTGAGATCAGGCTTACTCCGAGTCTTGATTTCTTCTGAGTCTACAAAAAATTCATAGTCTCTGCATGATATATTTGGTGGTGAATACCAAGTCTTAATATGAAACTTTGAGTCAGACTTCAAACGAATCATGCTTCCTATCAATGTGGATTCATTATCCATTGACCAAGTCTATTGTTATTTCTATTCTAATTTTTGGTCATCTTTGGATTTTTCTGCTCCTTACAATCAATCTCCATATGAGATACTTTGTATCTAAAAAGTAGCTTCTTCTTCATCTTCTTTGGTACATGGATGTATATGGTCATATATACAACTTGGATATTATGTTACATGTCTCATCTAATATGTTTCCTCCTGCAACCGTCAATGTATCTTCCTCAAGGTTATCACTTGTGACCTTCCTAGAACAAGAACAACAAGGGAGAAACGACATACAAGAATAATATTCTTTATAATAATAATAATAATAGTGAGAACAATATTCACAGTAGCTCCTTCAGAGCTATCACTTGTGACCTTCCTGAAACAAGGGTAAAAATTAATAAATTCAATAATAAGGAATGAGAAAAACTCTCTTCTAGTGTTGTGATCAATCATTCCTCCATGGTAACCTGGAACCAAAACAAGAATTTTCTCCTAGAGGAGATGTTATTTATATCTGGTAGATGATTACAATAAGCATTTATCTCAATAGTGCTTACATGCTACCAAGTATTCAATAATAAAACTTTTCAAATATTTCTATCACAACTATAATGTTTATCAATTATCAAACTTGATATGTGTAAATTTGAATCTTATCAATTTAAACAATCAAACCTTGAACCTCGAGTCTTGTCCTCAAGAATGAGTGTGTTTATTTTCTTCCAAGTCTCCTTCACTCAAGATGAAAAGTATTTTCTTCAACCTGTCTTCTTTACTAAGATAATATGCTTTCTTGACAAAAATCTGAGTTAGGGAATAAACTCTATAATCTCAAATTTAATCAATCTAATACTATGACTTTGATTTTGACCAATAGTTAGTATGATAACTTCAACAGATCAAAATGCAACCTATATATTCATAAGATTACAATAATTCCATAACAAGTAGAGGCATATCAAAGTAATCAAACTTGGGGTGCATAGTTCCTTTGAATGTGGTGGATCTAAGATCCTTCTCAATCTATGATTGTTTCTTAGACAAAAGATCATTTATCCTGAAAATACTCTTTAGAACAATGATACAGTTTGAACATATGTAATTACATACCTCTAATATTATCGACATGTAGTAGCACCATCAGACAGCGATGGAAAGGAATAACAAACATTTAAAACTTCAAAGGTGCTTCAACTTGTAACTTGAAGTTATCTGTATATTTGTTAGGTTAAGGCGCACTAGGACAATAAAAATCAGTCTCAACACTTCAAAAAAACTTTCACTACAACTGGTGTTGGCACTATAACTCGTGTTGGCACTGCAACTCATGTTGGCACTGCAACTAGTGCTACAAATAGCAGGAAGGAACTGGAACTGCAATTGAAAATGATACTTCTACTACAACTGGTACTGCAACTGGTACTTCAACTGCAACTGAGGGTTTTATGAGGAAACCCTAATTTTTCAAACTTCAAATTTCAGAATTTTGATTCAGGGATTAGATGCGCCCTCCTAGGGTGAGCTCCTAGGGAGAGCTCCTAGATGTGGTTACTTCACCCAACATCCTCCTTAAACAAGGAAAACATCACACTTAGGATTTATGCAAAAACCTTTATTCTGCAGCAGCTGCAATACTGAAAAATTGGATTTTTAGAGAGGGTGCGCTGAGGCTAGTCAGTTCTTATAAATTGTGAGTTGGTCTCTTTCATGCTTTCTCTGATACCATGTTGATGTTTTACTTATACAGCTAGTAGTTATGATTCTTATTTATTATTATAATCATTTATCACATTAGCTACATAAATAAGATCATTGAAAGAGAGGAAATCATGGAAACAATAGAAACACACAGATTATCCTGGGAAACCCTCATGGGGAAGAAAACCTAGAAAAACTTCCTCAATATAGATAGACCAAATATCGAGCAGAAGATCCTCCTCTACTCCTTCACTAAGAAGAGTATCGCACCACTTGACCAAGAAATATAAAGAGATAGACTAGAAACCCGCATTGACATCACCCCCAGTTGCATTAGCTTCTCCAAGACTTGCGCACTGCAGAGCTAGGTGGTGAGTTTCCAAATGAGGCACTAGCCTCTCTTATAAATAGTAATCTGGATAGCCTATAATTAGGTCTAGGTTGATCTGTCACTTTACCCTCTTAATTTACAATTAACTGTCAAGGCACAATAGGGCCGACTTTTACTAAGGAACAATAGGGCCAAGTTAAATATAATATAATAATATTATTCAACTCTCTCTCACAGAGAATATTCTTTGAAGTTACAATATTTCAACACTCTTGGGCAGGGTTTATGGGAAAACTAACTTTACAACTCCCTAAAATTTGTAGAACATGGCCTCAACCATATTCAAATGGTAGAAAAGAAGCATAATGGAAGGAGAATGTTACAAGCATTGTTACTATATCAAAGCTATCCTCTAGCCTAAGTAGTCAAATCCATCATATCCTATAGTTTTTATGACCCTCATCTCCCAATAAATCGTTATTTTCTCTAATTATGATCTCCCATCCTTGTTTGTGAGGCCTAAGATCCCTTGATCTTCCTCATACTTGTGGGGAGAAGAGCAAAGGAGTTGAAGTGGTATTGAGTCACACATGGACCAAGGAATCTGGATGGCAGTTACAAACAATGTCAGCATTGAGGTCAAGTATACATTTCATATATTGTTGTTGATTTTAATAAAATGAATATCTTTCTTCTTTCCCTCCCCTAAATTCTCAGTTAATTGTGTCAATTTGATATCTTTTCAGTAGTTAGTTGTGGTTCTAATGCACCTAACAAGAGTTAGTTAGAGTAGTTATTTGACTTTTCTTTTCTTTTTTTTCCAACATTTTGAGGAAGATTTTTCTTTCTTGTGTGCAATTATGCAAGATTGGACAGGAGAAAGGAAGATTGGAGCAAGGAAAACTTGCAAGGCTCCTCTCCAATTGACTATCAAAACTAGGTGAGTCCCTTATAATTGAATAGTAGTTATTTTGGAATTGTTACAGCCTACTCTAGGGAAAGATTTTCATTTTTCTTTGAATTTCTACTATGTTAATGGTCATCCCTAGAAATATTATAGTTTTCATCCATGAAATAATTGGAAAATACACTAGGGATAACTCCTTGATTTATTCTTGATCGGGTTTTCATTGGTGGTTTCTTGGCTTATTTTAGGTATCTCTGTTAAGTTTCCAATCTATATTTCTTGTTGTCAGTCCAATGTTGGTCACTATAATTGCTTATTTAACTAAACAATCAAGTGCTACATAAATTGTCAACCCATGGAAGTCTGTTTATTTCAAAGGTAATCACACACTGTATATGCTCAATCTCAAAAGAAATCTAGAGTTGTAGTAAAAATACATTAATCACACATTGCCTTGAACAAACTGAAGTTCTACTTTGAATTACAGGAAAGAAACCTACCTATCGCAGAGTTCAAATTTTAAAGAAATAATTGTCCGAAGAATACTGGATTACATTAAGAAATAACAACCTAGGAAAGAAATCTTTCAAGATACTGCAAAAGGAAAGACCGGCTATTATGTAACAGAGAACAGGATCCTATTCCCCAAGAAGGAATCTTCATCACCTATTTCTGATCATCACACTTTCATGAACTCATTACTAATCGAAATAATTGACACACACTGAAGGCTAACTAAATCTTAACAGAGAACAGGTCCCTATTCCCCAAGCAAGAATCTTCAGCACCTGTCCTTGATTATCACGCTTTCATAAATTCACCAAACAGGATTGCTAACTAGAATGATTAACAGTTACCCAAGCATGAATCATATGAAAACAATGTAACAACCAGTAAAGCAAAGTTTTAGCAAAACAGAGTTCAGTAAAGTAGAGTTTCAGTAAAACAGAATTTAATCAAGGCATGAACATAAATAACACTAACACACTACAAAGATAATGGGTGAATCTTGTGAAGAAGGTGGGCCCTCCCTTCTCACAAGATTCCCCTGAAACGAAAGGAACTAGAAAGAAATGCTCAAAACAATCTTTTATTCATATGTCAACGATATCATGTTACAATGTCTGAAGTAAACACGTCCTTCTCTGTAATTCCTTTTTTAGCTAAAAAGAAGGTCCTCTCTAATGATGATTTCCTCTTATTTAAAGAGGAGAATCCCCTCGATAAAATTTGATCATCAAATTACATGTGCACATCTGAATCCTATTCTTATTCAGATCAAATCTCTATACTGGAATAGGATATCCTGGTCTCCCGTAACAAAATGCTATTACAATAGTTGAAAAGGTGTTGAGTGAGGTGTTGTTGTTGCGGCTGGAGTAGCAGCTTCCTTATTTATATTCTTGTTACTGCTGTTGTATGTTGTTTCAACATCGCAAATTGTGGGTTGTTTCAGCAACGGGATTTGCGTTCTGACTATTTCAGCAACGTGGTCTCACACAACAATGATAGTTAATTCTAGCTCAAGGTGCGGTTGTTGTGGTCAGTGTAATAGCTTCATTGTTGTTTCAGCATCGTAGACCACGGAGAGTGTAACAGCTTCTTCTTGTGTGAGTTGTTGTTTCAGCATCGTAGACCACGGAGAGTGTAACAGCTTCTTCTTGTGTGAGTTGTTGTTTCAGCATCGTAGACCACGGAGAGTGTAACAACTTCTTCTTGTGTGAGTTGTTGTTTCAGCATCGTAGACCACAGAGAGTATAACAACTTCTTCTTGTGTGATTTGTTGTTTCAGCATCGTAGACCACGGAGAGTGTAACAGCTTCTTCTTGTGTGAGTTTTTGTTTCAGCATCATAGACCACAGACTGTTTCAGCCATGGGGTTTGCGTGCTTTTGACTGTTTTAGCAACAGGCCTTCAAACAACAATGATAATCTACAGTTTGAGTTGTTTCGGCACTTATATATTTCTGATCAACGGTTAAGTATGAGAGTAATGTAAAATTATATGCAAAACAAATTAAACATATAGTAAAGAGAAGAGACGTTATATACCTTTGGAAAGATAGGGCAAGGTGATAATGTGAGTTTAAATGTGAGTGAAAAAAGGATGTAATGGTAGAAAAAAGTGTGAACAAAAAGGTACATTATAGGGTCCTAACATCCCCCCCAACTTAAAAGGTTGCATGTCCTCAGGCAACTTCAATCTGAATCAGAATATGGATACCGACTCTGAGCGTGCAAGTTACTTAAGAAGTAGTTGTGGAAAGTGTTGTCTGTTGGAGCTCTGAATCCTTGAACGCGTTGTAGCCTTTTCCAAGCTATTGTTTCAGCCTTCTTGGGCAACTTATGATGAACTTGATATTTGTCTTTTGGCATCCACAGAATAGGCAAATGAAACTGATAACCTATCCAGCTTTTAGCACATTGTTGAACACACTTGATGTAGCTAGGTACCCTGGAGATTGTTGTCTCAAGATTAGTGGGGCTAAAGGGATTGTGTTCCTGTCTTTTCCTAGTAGATTGTTGTCAAAACATGTTATTTGCTTGTAGGGAAGCAATCTCTGTGGATTTAATGAATTGTTGACAATCCTGAAGCACTGTTGTCTGTAGTTGTCAAATGTGTTGAGTCATCCCAGGTTTCTTCAAAAACTGATAATACTCTGTAACAAAGGTGGCAGCATTTTGTGGTTCTGGCCGTATCCAGAGAAGGTGGTTATCCTCGTTATGCTTGGCAGCTAGGAAGTCATTATGCCATACACTCTGATTGTTAAGGAAGGAGGTGAGTGCCTGAATCTGAATATCACCGACAAGAGGGTTAAGGTTAAGTTGTTTGTTCTCAGGGATGGCCTCATTATGAAGATATACCTCACAGAGGAGGTGTTGATCCATAACAGAGGCTTCTGCAAAGGTTTTAACAAAATCTGTCGGATTTAACACTGCATGGGGTTTGCCTTCTTTGATTGATTTAATCTGAAAAAATGTAAGTCGTTCCATGAGGAACAGAGAGTAATTGCAGGATGGTTTTCTTGCAGCCAACAACTTTTGTGCCAAGTCAAACATTAGGAGCAATTTGCCTTTTAGCTCTTTATTCTGCTTCTTATGGGCACGGGATTCTTGGCGTGTTTGCTCCAAAGTTTCCCAGTTTGAATAGATATGGTTTAGCCAGAGTAGTCTGTGTTCCTGCAGGATATTGTCCTGTGTAACAACAAACTCTTTTTTCCATTTGTCCATTATTGCCTGCTCATCCCATGGTTGAGTTTGTGTTTCAGCATCGCAAGTGATAGGCTGAGGTCGGGTTTGAGTGGATTGTTCCACAAAGGTGTGGGTATTGATCTGTCTAGGAGGGAAAGATTCATCAATAGGCAATGTTTGTATAGCTTTATTAACAAAAA
>JZKD02S2420521.1:327282-371113 GCA_000966675.3 Picea glauca | reverse complement strand
TGCAGGATGGCATTATAATTATGTATAGCAGCAGTATAGCCATAGCAGGAGGAGTATAGGAGGATTATTTATCGCACGTAGGCTCATATATAATATATAATCTAATGGAAATATGTAACGTATGGAGTATTAGAAGGAATAAGATATTCTTATATCACAAATATATTATAAGTATTATAAAGGGCTTAAGGAGTTGTGAATTCCTAATATGTAGTCTGAAATTCCTAATGGAGTCTTATATAGGGGATATAGTCTACTATGTGCTAAGCTAGTCTAATAATGGCTTTAAGGTCCACTCTAAGAAGTGTAGGGTTGGGTTGTGTTGGGTGATTGGTTCTCTCTGGCTTTGTAGATGTCTGAGTAGAAATGGATAGGGATATGTCTGAGTATAAGCTTGATAAGACGCCTTGGTTTTGTAGTGTATCTTAGGTCTAAGTATATTCTTATGTGAAAACTAAAGAGAGTATGGGACTATGTGCCTAGTCTAGTTCTATGAGTATGTTGGAGTCTCAGAAAGGATTCTTGAAGGGACCAAAGAGAATGAAATTTTTAAGTACTATACCCTGACCAACAACATCCAGACCAAAATCATCAACAATGCAGATTTTATTCTCCTTAGATTTATCCAACCATGTGAAGAAGGAGGCATCCTTAGCCATGTAATGAGTTCACCTAGAGTCAACTACCCCTTCATTCTATGTAGAAGGAGATAGAAATTCCTAATAAGTTTCTACTTGGAAGGTGAAATTATCAACAAGTTGACATACAACAGACACGTCTCCTTCAAGACGTTTAACATTCTCCTCTAAATTGTCTCTCTTCTCATTGCAGACTTTCTCCACATGTCTATTATTTCCATAGTACTAACATGTCTTATTATTTTGACTTCCACAAGTTTCACTTGTCTTCCCTTTATGTCTTTGGTAGTGGTATGTAGGTTTATGTGCAGAGGCATCAAATAGTACTCTATCACTGGGATCCATCTTGTTCTTTCCCTTGAGAAACCGGGCCTGGTATTTACCACCAAGATTTCCTTCTTCAAGCAAACTATGTTGATCAGTAATAAAAAGACCACATAAAGCTTCAAAGGTGTAATCCTTACCTTCTTCCTTCCATGCTTTCCTGTTGGTGAGGAAATTCAACATGAACACGTCGAATGGTGTTCTCAAGTTCATAAGGACTAGGTCAATGCGTTTTCCCTCTTTCTTCTAATATTTCTTTCCACATTTTCCCAATTTAAATTGAACTTATTTGACACACACCAAATAGTCCTACATTTTTTCAAAAGAATGAGGATCAAGAGAGACCAAATCTTTCTCCAATTGCATGATGTGGATCTTGTCAACTCGGTCAAACAACGACTTTATCATCTATCAGAATTGATGAGGGAAGTATATTCCACTAAGGTGAAATCAAATCTCCCATGAGATATAGGTCATGATGACCCCTACAATCTCATCCTTCTTTCCATCAATGGTGAACTTTTCCTATTCGTTTGTCGAATCTGGAATTGCAACCTTCATACACTACCATAGTCATTTTCTCTTCAAGAGGGTTTCCATATTTAGTGCCCATAGTGCATAATTTGATCTGTTCAAAACGACAAGACCAATCTTCAAATCCATGTTCGATATCTAGATAGAAACGGGCATGTTTCAATAATTTCCAATCAACAAACCACCATCCTAGAGTCAATCTCACAACATGTATAACTCGAGAAGGTTTGCAGATAATAGGTCAAGGTTTTAAACCATTGGCTCTAATACCATATTGGGGAATACAATGGAACATGACATGAAATATAAAACACAACATTGTAGATAATCGAAGAGGAACAAAAAAATTTGAAGATATAGGGTGGTGTCTAAAGACAATTTTACAACACTTAAGCATAGTGCACTATGATCAAAACATCATAATGCATATTTGATCTCAATTGATTGATTTCCATGATGATAATGACCCAAGGTGTCTTATATTTATAACCTCAAGATATAACTGAATTCTATAGTATCCAAAAGATGTTATCCATATGTAACCATCTATTTTTAGAGTTGACTCCACCAAATCCGTGTTATCAAGTCAACTTGACAAGGATTCTCGATCCAACTGACTATTCGTTCGACTCGTAGTCAAATATGGTATGGTCAATCCACCACCTGACTATCTTCGACTATTCGTCAGTTGTTCGACCAACAGGCACATCAACTACTCAACTGATTGATGTAATGTGTTGATTGATCGCCCAACTGAATGTATCCATATGTAGTTCTACCTCTCAATCGACTGAACCCAAGAGATGTGTTATGAACCATCAATGCTTGATGTTCGAAAAAAATGAAATCACTCACTAGCTTCTCTTAGAAACAGAGTGATTTCTCATGATTTTGTCTTGGAAAAGGAGCGAGTACTCATGCCTTCCCTTCACAAAAGGAGAAAGTGCATCTTGGGACTCTATTTTTATCATTTCCCTCCCTTTATCTCCTATTGTGCTTTAGCATTTTTTCTATTCTGGTTTCCAGTGTCTATTTGCAGTAGATTTATAGTTGAAAGAGTGTTTTCATGTTTACATTTAGAATTGACTCTCAAAAGAAAAATTAAAAAGAATATAGTTTCATTTGAAAGGAAAAAGAACAAAAAACAATATTTTGTTTTCTTAGTTTACTTTTGTTGTGATTTGGGAAAGAATTGTTCATGCTTTATGATTGCTTGAAACTGAATATATTGAAGGATATGTGTGAATATTTATTTTCCAGTGTTCTTAAAAGTTTATTTCTACAAGAGTATGAAAAACACCATGAATTGTACCATCATCTCTCCTTGAGTAATCAACTTCCTTTTAAACTGAATTCTTAATTAAAATCAACTATAATTTTCTTCATAGAAAACCAATAGTAGTCTAGAAAGTAGGGCCTTGGAATATAAGTGGAGAGTAAACTATCCAAGGCCACAAAAATAAACCTATAACTAATTAAGGTGTGAAAATCCAATAGTAGAAAGAATCCCTTTTCAGGATGGAACCTCTCACATAGGTGTCAAGAAAAAGGTCCCATTGGAAGAAAGTGGAGGTGATATCCCCCATTCATTTTTTTTTGGTGTTTTTGGGATTACTATGTGTATGTGGGTTTCCAAAGTGTCAATTCCTTTGGGTGAAATCACTTCTTAGAATATTTAGGCTTTGTTTACCTACCCATATATGTGATCCCAACCTATGATTATTCTACTTGATCACCAATTAATAACTGGTAACTTTAGTGTCCTATCATATGACATCTCATAGGTTACTATGAGTGGGAAGTGTTTGTAGTACTTGAGGCAGATGCATGATCCCCATTTAGGATCTTTGGAGGGTGCGTGTATTCATGAGGGTACTTTCACCTTGGTTGAAGGTTATGTGCAGGTTACCGTAATTGTCTCTCATTCCTTCTTTAACTAGTCTTGGGAATTAATTAGCCCATATCAGTTTTCAAAAGGTCCTCTTGATAAACTCTTCACCATATCAAAATTGGGACCTAACCAACCTAGGATAAGATTTGAAAGAGTAGTTTTTTATTGAATCTTCTTAGTAATTTTTAGTTGTGTGCTTTATGGTTGATTTGTTTATTTGTCCTTAAGTTTTTAGTATCTTACTACTTTCAAACCTTTTGGTTCAAAGTGGTTTACTAACTACTCCACTAGTATAGAAGAACCAAATTTATTTCACCTAAAAGTGTGGAGCCACCTCCTCAAAGGTGAAGGATTGACCATACTAAATATCCCTTGTGAGATCCAATTGAAGAGACCAAAGTCACATTGAATAGTCCTGCAAGGGGAGACCCTAAGAAATAAGACTATTAAGGCTAAATTTCTTGAGGATACCAACCAAGGGACTCCTTCCCAAGGGGATTCTTGTGCTTTTCCTTTCTTTGGAAACGTTGGTGGCCCCTTGATTGCCACTTTGAACTTTCTTGGATTGACTGTGGGACTATCAGTTTGGTTGTGGACCATTTTGAATGTTTCAAATGCTCCAGAGGCTTCTTAGACAAACACCTTATGTCAAGGGAATCAAATTGATGTTCATAATTTACCTTGTTTCCCAGTAAAATATACTCCTCCTTATTCCTCATTTGGTGAAAATCTACCTACTAGTATCCAAAATTCTAAAAGGAATAGAAAGAGGAAGAATAAGAAGAACAAGCTGAGACAAAGGGAAAAGTCACTAGCCTCTACAAGTCATGCTATAGATGAGAAACCATCCATTGTGATTCATGCTAGGAGAAATAATATAGCCACTACAATTCATGCTGGAGATAAGTCACTAACCACTGCAATTCAAGTTGGGGGGAAAGTAACTAGATACTACAAGTTACATTGGGAGTAAAAATCTAGTCACTGCAAGTCAAACTAGATATTGGATGCTAGTCATTGCAAATCATATTGGTGATAAGAAACCAACCACTACTATTCATGTTGGGGGCAAGCCACTAGCCAATGCAATTCATGCTGAGGGCATTGATATTGCTAATAAATCTAGATAAATAGTAAGCAAGCCTAAGTTTCCTTGTAAAGTTTGTAAGGGAGATCACATTAATCATCTATTCACTGCTATTCTAGAGGTACAAAGAGTGTGTTCCATGTCTTAAGTCTATTCTCCTCAACCACCTTTGGTTTCCCAACAACCTATTCAACCAATGCTTGATGGAGTGATATAGATGATGCAATATTCAACCAATCCCACCCTTATTTTAGAGGGTGATGTGTATATTGACCATGTTTTATTTCAACCTATTCAACTAATGGTTAATGAAGTGGTCAAGCCGATGCAATATTCAATTGATCCTAGTCTTCCCTTGGAGAGTGATGAGTCTACTGAAGTGGTCAATTTGATGCAATATTCATCTAATCCCACTCTTCTTTTGGGGAGTGATGTATCCAGTGGCCATGTTCTCTACATTTCAAATTTAAATTATTCTCAACAAGAGGTCATTTCACTCACTTTGAGCATGCTCCCTCCAAGTTCGACGATGGTTTATTTTGATTGGAATAGTCTTTTTGATCCTATCTTCATTCTTATACACCCTTCCAAATAAGGGATGGAGTTAATTCAACAAACATTCACCAATGGATAGTATATGAAGGACCCTTCGCCATCAGTTTATCCTCCCAATCTTATGTCAGCAATTAGTCAGTTGTTGGATTTTGACAAAAGACCTAGTGAATATTTGGGGATTCTTCCTCAGTTTCCTATCACGATGGATGGGAAGACTATATTAAATGATATGATAGTGGTGGATGACCCATTGGAATTCAATATGCTCCTTGGGAGTGATTATGTATATGTTATGAATTCCATAATGTCTATGATTTTTCAGGTGATGCAATTTCCTCACAACGAAAGCATCATCACTGTCAATCAACTTTCATTTAATAATCACCATCCTAATTTGACTTTATCCCAAGATACCCATTTATATGTTCCTAGTATTCTAGTGGAATCTACCCCTCCATGAGTGAATTATGTGGCATCATATCCTTAGTGTTCAATTTATTTTGAGAAAGAGCCTTTACACTCATGTTTTCTTTCTCAGGACATGCTCTTGGAAATTGATCAAGTATTTCATCCAATGGGGTCATTTGAACCTTGTTTCCATCTATTGGCCTAACAGACTCATGTTTTTCCCTTGACTCTAAATTTTGGGTCCTCATGCCCTGGTACTTGTGAGTCTTTATTGGTATATTCTTCTAGATATTATCAAAATCTCCATCATTATATGGAATATAATCAATTCACTTCACCCATCTGGGACATCAATCTTCCCAATTCACACAATTTATTTGATGTTGAATTTCCTTTGAATGAGGTTATCCTTGAATCCATGATTCTGGATGATATATCATAGGAATACATTCATCATAAATTTTATTTCTTCTCGAAATGGATACTTTATAGGTTGACTACAAAATAAATCCTTGGGCTAAGCATAGAAATGGGCTCTACCTAAAGAATTACTACGCATAAGTTGCAAAGTTTTGCGGTGATATATACCATAGTGTAGATTAAGGTCTGTTGTTTCCAAGTTTTGTATTCTAGAGGACAAGTTGTTATTAGATTTTTATATGATGGATTTATTAAATTTTGGATGAGTGTTGTTGGTCATATATATAGGAATTTGGAGACATTTTCTTTGGCATTTTTCATCACATTGGTCCACATTGATTCGTTCTGAAAGGTAATGGTTTCAAAATTGGCATATATGTTAGGTTTTCCACCTTGAATTTGTGCATTATAATTTTCTTGTTCCAATTTAGCCTTAGGATCAACCCCACTAAGTTGTGACATAGATCCTTTCTTGTCATTTAAAAGTGTCATAATTTACATGGTAGAGCCTACCAATCATGGGTTCCCTAGTTAGTGACTCATTTTCCATTTTGGAACCCATGCTGAATAATTTATAGGTTCATAATATCTCTTATCCCCACCATGAATTTTCATTGAATCCATGTGACTTCTTATCAAACTATTTTATGGCTACTTCCCATTGAGCTCCCATTTTTAAATTTTGAGTTCTATTGTTGCATTGCATACCACTACTTGTTCTTTTGAGCCTAATTCCCTATATAGCTTTCCATTCGCTACCTAATTATTATGCATTATCTCTAGCTACTTTCCTTTGAATTTGTTGACTCTACATCTCATAATCTTATCCCTGGAGGAAACATCTTTATGAGTGTCCATATCCTGCATATCCTTCCTACATTCTGCATAGGTATGTTACATGTACTTTGAACTAGTTTTCTTACCCCGTAACACTTGTTTCCTTCAATGTATTTTAGCATTATTTTATTCCTTTTTAGGCTTTAATAACATGAAAAGGACACAAAAATATCAAATATGATTAAAACAAAAAGATAGAGGGGAGAAAGAAAAAGGATATTTGTTTCATTGGTAGTTGTCTTAAATTATGTCACCCTTTAATAAAGCACCAAGTTGTGAGTCATCTACTCAAGAACTTGGGTTTTAGCATGGCCTTAGGAAGTTGGACCTTTATTTTTTTATTTCATTACTCATATGATTAGTTACTCTTCTAGTCACTATGGAGGGTACGTTTATGCCTCTTGTGTCACATACTTATATCATTGTTCAACTTTGTGTCAAAATTTTACCCAAGTTACCACTATGGCATGCTTATGTTCAAGGGAAGTTTTAGCATGTGTGAGTCATTCCTTAGATTCCTTGACCGTTCTTGTTATCCCTCCTAGTTTTCAAGTTGTTCACTATACAATCAGTATCTTTGTCCTTTTCTCATGTTAGTGTAGAAGGTCTCCATTAACTTCTTACTATCTGGTCATCTCTTATAAACTACACCACATTTCTCTAAGAGTTTGACCTAGAGTTGATAGCACCCTAGGCCCATTTTCATCATTGGTAGGTTACCTTGTCTTCAATAGATGGCATTCATCATTGGTCGATGACTGAGTGGTTCTCCATGCGTTCGATGCCAAGACCTTTATTCATATACTGGGATTTGTTTTGTACCTTGGCTTCCATTTTCATCATTGGTGGAAGTCATCAACTTTATCATTGACTTTCATTATTGTTCATTGCTCAAAGTGTCTCTTATGTGAATTGTTCTATCTAATACATGTGAGAGTTGTACTCAATGATGTGTTCTTCTAGATTTCATTTGATACCTTCTAAATCATTATCCTTGTGTCCACTTGTGTTGGATGATGGGGAATTCATTAATTCCCTCCTTCCAATGGATCTCTTCCCATTGAATTTGAATCATTTTCTCTAGAAGTGAGATCTAGAGAATTTATAATACCTTGGGGCTTGTAGTCATTAGTGGGAAGATCCCTCACTATTGATAATGGGAATACATCAATGTCCCCCAATTAATAGTTTCTACAAGTGTTCAACAACAAATCATATATTTTCACTTGCTAGATTTTAATAGGTAACTTGATGCCCATTATCATTATTAGTGGGTGGTCTCACATTTGTTAAAAATATACATCAATGATCTATAAATAAATGGCTTCTCCCGTGTTCAACATCAACTCATTCATTCACATGGTGTATATCCATACCTTCAGTGGGTTTGGATTGAAGACCTTGGGAATTAGTAGAATTTCTTCTTTATGTTGCTACTTCAGTTGCGTAATATACTACTACTCACCCATATAACATTGGTTCTCTTGGAGGATCAGTTTTTTCATCTCATTTTTCTAGTCATCCTCCTGATATATTCTGAGACATAGATCCATTGTGTATTTGTTCGCAAATATGATCTGCCTTTGACATCAATCTGCTATGTATCTTTTCTTGGCCATGATATTTACTTATTACATATACTTCATGGATCCACAATGTACTTGATTTGGAGGTCATTCTTGTCCACCCATGAGCATGGGTATGCATACCTCGAGAAGAGACTAATATGATGCCTTGTTTTTTTTGTAGGTACTTTCCTGATCCAAAGTCTCGCCAACTCCACCCAGCCCCACTCAACAACTTCCTACACAGTATTGTAATGTATTTTGGTTACCAGCTCCCCTTCTAAACTCACACATTAGGGGACATACATAATAGAATATATTTCCACCACATATATTATGTGCCTTTGTTTGTCCTTTATCCCTATCATATCCATCTTTGGCTAAAAAATATATTGAAAAAACCTTTCTATCAATCCAATCTCACTTCTAGATCACTAAAGGAATGGGTAATCGCCCTTTTCCATCAACAAAGGAGACCATTCCTTTAAAAATCACAAAAAATATTAAAAAAATGTGAAAATTACATGCTCCTGAGAAAGGTTTATGCAAAAACTAACTTTGTAACTCCCTAAAACATGTTGAAAACAACCTCAACCATATTGAAATGGTATAAAAGAGGACTAATGGAAAGAGAATGTTACAAACATTCTTAATATATTATATTTATCCTCCAACCTAAGTCAGAACCATCATATCCCTATGGTTTTTATGACCCTCATCTTCCTGGAAATCCCCATTTTTTGAAATTACCATCTCCCATTCTTGTTTGTAAGGTCTAAGATCCTATGATCTTCCTCATACTTATGCAAAGAAGAGTGAAGGAGTTGAAGTAGTATCGATTGTCCCACAAACCATGGAATAAAGATGGTGGCTATGGATAATGTCAATAGTAAGGTCAGGTATACATTTCATATATTACTATTCATTTGAATAAAATGAAGATCTCTCTTCTTTCCCTCCCTTAAATTTTGAGTTATTTTTTTCAATTCCATCTCTTTTTAATATTTAGTTGTCATTCTAATTCACTTGAAAAGAGTTAGTTAGAGTAGTTATTTCACATTTCTTTTTAGCTTCCGCCAATATTTTGAGGAAGGTTTGTCTTTGTTGTGTGAAAGTTTGCAAGATTGTATAGGAGCAAGGAATATTGGATTGAGAAAAACTTTCAAGGCTTGTCTCCAACTGACTACCAAAACCAAGTGATTCCATGATAACTAACTTGTAGTTATTTTGGAATTGTTGTAGGCTACTCTAGGGAAATATTTGCATTGTTGTTTGAATTTGTCCTATCTTAATGGTTATCCCTAGCCATAGAATACTTTTCATCCACAACAAAAATAGCTTTGGCCAAGATTTGGAGAATCTTTGATTCTAGTGTGGTGAATGCACTATGAACTATTTATGTTATTAGCTACAATACTGGGATTGATTTACAATTGTGTTATTTCTGCTATAGACTACTCTTGTGTAAAAATTTATATTCGTATTCATGCTTTTTTTAATATGTTTACTTTTGTGATGTAGATCCAAGACTATGAACAATGATTTAGTTATAGTTATTTTTGTTTTTGTTCAAAATTTCCTATAGATTCCTAATATTGAAGTTTCTATGGATATAATCTCGGTAAGGGGCCCACCAGTTAGATTTTTATCCTAGCTAGGATAGGTAGAGTAGAATTGCATCTTGCATGTAGATTAAAATCGTTCCTACATTCTTTTGTATTTAATATTTTATGTTTTCATAACCAAAACCCAATAATTGTTGTCGAGCCATAATTTGGATGGGTTCCCCATTTCAAACAACATGAGGTATATTTTGGACTTCACTTTGGGGGGAACCCCTATTTTTGAGGAGACAATTTCACTCACGTTAAGAAATTTGGTGCTAGAAGGAGGTCCAAACTTGTATGGATAATAGGAATATTCACCAATCATGTGGTTTTAATTATGAGCCTTCACAATGTGATTTGCACCTTATCCATATACCTACCTAAGGTGAAAATTTAGACCTTGAAATACTTTTTGAGGATTGTGTTGTTAATTTTCAATGTCATTATGATGTTTCTAACCAAGAGGTGAATGTCTTTCATCATATTACTTAGGCATACATTTGAGATATTAGACAGTTTCCTATTGCAACTTTATTTCCTAAATTATCAAGAGATCACAAGAACCTCATTCAGACTGAAGAGGAACTATTGGTTGGTATTGTAGATGACTTAGTGGACCTTTATCTTAACAAAGTTCTTCATCCTTTTAATGAAATCCCAATAACCCCCTGTTCATATTCACCCCCTAGTTCTCCATGTTCCATGACCCATGAACAAGAGGCTAAAATTAATAGGAAAAAATACAAAATATTATATCAATTACTCACTCACCAAATGATTAGAGTTAACCAACCCCTAGTAGCTACATGGATTCCGAAGGTGATTTGAATCTAGCAAGACTACTTCATGATATACCTAAACACCTAGAAATAATTCTTTCCTAGTTTGACCCTCACAAGTCATGCATCCCAAAGGATCATATAAATAATTTTTATTTGTATCTTTAGTTGATGAATGGAGTATTTGGTTGTCTAATTGATGAATGTAAACGTGAATATGGAGTATGTTTACTATTCCCATACACTTTTGGAAGAAAAACAATCTACTTGGTATTTCAACTTACCTATATTTCAACTTACCTATAGGATGTTTTTGAAAATGCATTTATAAATAAATTTGGTGAAGAAAAGACTCTTAATACATTGTTATGAGAGTTAATAGCTATTAAAATGGACAAAAAAACATATTAAAGACTTCAACCAACATTTCACTATGATTCTGAATACATTTCCTATTAACTCTCAACCAACTAATGGTATTGTAGTCCAATACTATACTTTTTCCTTGCATAAATCTATTCCATGTTTGTGAATAGATTCTGGAAAATTGATTTAGTAGACAGTTGTTGGGAGGACTCATAGGCTAATCATCACATATTAGACACTAAGTAAATGTATGAAGAGATACATGCAATAAAGAATAATGTAACAATGCATATGATAAGTAAATTTAACAAAGGATTAGTTGAAGCAGTACAACCTCATATGCATATATACTCATGAAGATGGAATAGAGACTAAGTTGGTTAACCTTCCCACAAATATTTCTTTAGTATGTGAAGTGTTCTTGATTTGTTTTCCCTAATAAACTCTCTTCTTGAATTATTTCTTCTAATCCCTCGACTACAACACTTTGGTTTTGTTTCCATGTAAATTCTTGAATGGAACTTTGATATTGGAGGGAAGATTTGTTGGATATGCTTATGGAATCCTTTTTCCTTGTGGAAGATTTGCTGGAAGAGCCACACTAAAGAATACAAGTTCAAATGATCGCTTATGTATGCTCGTCGACTTTGGAATAGATGGATGGGGGAGCAGTTGAAGGACATCAGATTTGGAGTAACAACAAAATTTGATGGTGAATTACAATTCCATACTCTTGGTGTTGATTTTTTTATTTTGGGAAAAATCAAAACTGTGTGGGAAGAAAAACTTGTCAATCTATGAAAAATATTTATATTTTATTTATTATAGAAAAATTGGTGTAGCATATTTAATGGAAAGAAAATTTTCATTCTACGAGAAGAAATTGTTGAAAGAGTTTGTTAGGAGAATCAATTTTTGTGGTTTGTGTTATGTTTTTGGGATTCAAGAAAATCAATTTGCACACAAACAGAAATATTTTCTATTATTTTTGTTGGTCAAAAAGAAGAGGAATCAAAAACCATTGTAATTACGTCGAAAGGTGTACACCTATTGACAATGGGCACATTTAATAGGTTTTTAGTTCTTAATACATTTTTTATGGACGAGATTAAATATGCCTAGAATATTCTTAGTCGTCACAATAAATGAATGTCTCTGATTTCATCCATTAACTTCTGAGCTGTTATAAAGACATCCGTTTATATGTTTACTTTTTTACATTTACCTAATCGTGTTTAAAATTTATTGTATTCACGTCTACCTGATTAGAAAATATAAACGGATTTTCGTGAGCCTGGATTTTTTACTATGTTAATTAAGGTTTTTTTAACTAAGCAAGAAGTTTAACAGCCGACCTTTCACCAGCTGCGAGTTAGCGGCTGTGCTAGTCTTATCCCAGTTAGTAGAAGCAAAAAATGGGCCTCACGACTATCGATTTATCATTCCAGAGGTTGAGAAACATCAGAAATATACTATTATAATTGAAGTTTGTGCTCCAAAGGAAGGATGGTTGGGACAAGGATGAAATTTATCTCAGACGCCATTCAAACATGGACGGAGATTGACCAGCATATCCTCTAGAAATTCATGTGCAGTTGTTATTCTTATTTTCTAGAAGGAAGTTCAAGACTCATCCTTGTAAAGAATCGACATCCAAGCAATATCAATGTGAAGTATCTGGACGGGTGCACTTACAGGTATTTACATGCTTCCTGTGATCACATTTAAATTCAAAGACAATGATACAAGAAATATTCACTGGAAGAAAGATGAGTTAACAAGTGTCTTGGTTATCTGTGTCATTTGTAATCCTAAAAGTTTCGATATAACAGTAAAATATCTCCGACTGGAAAATGTTTCCAATAGGCTGAGAAGTATCGATCAGAGTTTAACCTGCTAAAGAACAAGGAAGGATATTCATCACAGCCCCAAAGAAGCCTCCTCATCATCAATCTGGTGCCTACAGTAGCCAAAATCAGCCATAGTGTTGGCATATTCGACATGCTTCGGCAATGAGCATTCTGGAAGCGGATAAATGAATTCAATAAAGAGACATTCCTGAGTTGTGACCTTGGAAGTCGAAAAGAAAAGAAATGGTATGTTGGTCGAAGCATGGTGTTCCTTATTCTCAGATACCATAAAAGCATAAAGAAGCAGTAAAATATAATATTAAGCATTGACAATGAGCATTCTGGAAGCAGATAAAGGAATTCAATAAAGAGACATTAGATTATGAGACACACACACAAGAGATTAAAAGACAAGATGATGGCACAAGCAATACTGAATTGATTGAGCCCCCTGGTATAAAAGTTGCAGAATAGTTCCTAAGTTGTGACCTTAGAAGTCGAAAAGAAAAGAAATGGTAGGTTTGTCGAAGCATGGTGTTCCACCGTGGGAAATATGATCCTAAGACAATCCACTCACCACTCTAAAGGTACTAGAGAGAAAGGTGTAACAATAGGATCAAGAGGACCATTGTTGGGTGGAAGAAAAGCGCTGCAAGATTCATTGCACAAGCATTTACCAGATTGAAGACAAAGTCTAAAGAGTAACATGTCACTAGTTATCTACACACTTTCTCATGGAAAGCATGATTTGAGTGTGGGGGAGGTTTTGGGAGGCTTCATTATCCCATTGTAATAGTCATCACACATTAGACATTAGACACTAAGTACATGTATGAATAGATATGCAATAAAGGATAATGTAACACGTGTGATAAGTCAACTTAACAAAGGATTAGTTGGAGCAGGTACAACTGCTCCAACCATCTCTCCTATGTATATATACTCATGAATATGGAATAGACACTCGATTAGTTAACCTTCCCACAAATACTTCTTGAGTATTTGCGTGTGTTCTTGAAGTGTTTCCCCTAATGAGTTGTCTTCTTGAATTCCTGCTTCTAATCCCTTAACTACAACAACATTTTTGAAGAAGCTAAGTAGGTTGAAAAAGAAATTTTTAGTTTAGTAGGGAATCTAGGGGTTGAATATTCCCAAACTTTCACTATTGCTAAGAAATTGCTTGCATTGTCTAAACCTTCATACACAGATCATACAACCTTTGAGAGTGCGCTTAATATGGTGAATATATTATCAAATGATTTTGTTGAATTAAATAAGAACTCGAGTGAGGGGACTTCCAATCAGAGAAATTTTAGTCCATTTCAAAGACCATTATGCCCCCAAACCCCTAGAAACTCTAAATATCAATCTAAATCTAGACGAAGTAAGAATGGATAATTTATGCACTTTTCATCAAGATAGTCATTCTGAAAAAAACATGCCCTCAATGTATTAATTCCATGAACCTAGTGATCAATGAGCTTCTTGATCAACAAGCATATTCCAACAAACCTACCCAAGAAAATGAGACTGAAGAGGTCATGGAAGAGGAGGAATCAACTCGAAAGGCAACTACTTTTCTTTGGGATTGGTATTTTGGTTTGTAAGGATGATGCAAAAGAGGGAGTGGTTGTTGAAGAATTGCATTCCACTTAGTTAATACCAAAATATTACAAATTGAGTAAAGATCTTGTATCTACTTGTACTCTTCCTACAAAAACCAACATAGAAGCCAAGAAATTTAGAGCCTCTCCTCAAACTCCTATAAAATCAACATAGTTTTTTTCAAAAAATCCCAAAACTCCTTAGAATCGGAAAAACATAGTTCCACATTAGTCAAAGAACCCCACATCTCCTATAAAAGTCGACAAAATCACAGTCATAAATTCCCTTATGCAAACCATGGAATATAATATTATTGAAGGCATTAAGAATAATAAGGCCAATTTTTCTATGACATCTATAGATTTCCTCATCATAGATATCGTCTCTTAAACACCTTCATGATGCTCCCATATTGTTAGCATAAAATAATAGCTAATTGTGAAAATAAACCAAAATCGACTAAAACTAAATAGAGACCTAAAAATGAACCAAAATCGATTAAAAATAAATAATGACCTGAAAATAAACAAAAAGCTAAGACAAAAAAAAAAAACCATAGTATGTGTCACTATCATAGGCACACATTCAAAGTCACAAACCCCTTTATTCCTCCTAACCTTTGAAATCTTTAATTATAATGTACACAATTGTCTGGTGGATTCAAGAGCATCAGATTCTGATGTAATTCCTTACTCTATCTACGAAAAGATTAATGTTGTCCCTTCTAAATGTACTAAATAGATCATTCAATTAGACAAGTTTAATTTGAATTTTATTGAGGAACTAAAGGATGTCATGATTAGGTTATATTCATGTCCCAAATTTTGTTAAATATGTTGATAGCTTGAAAGATTATGGTTTGTTATTGAGCAAGGACTGGTCTCAAAATCCGCAAGGTTATTTTTCCATGAATTTCTCACACCTATGGATACCTTACAAATGACTAGAAAAATCAAATCACAATTGATAGGGAATATCACATAAAACACACCATGACAAAGCTAGAAGGACAACAATACAAGGAGAACACCTTCTAGATGAGGTTTTTGCGGCGGTTTTTGGTGTTACAAAATTTGGCAAAATTTAAAAATAAAAAATAAAAACTCTTTTGCAACCTCCTCTATTGGTTGCGAATATTTTTGCGGAGGTTTTAACGAATGTTCCATATAACTAAAAAAAATAGGCAGGTCGAGGTTGTAGCAGAAGTTCTTTTTTCGGTGCTTTTATTGTCAAAATGCATCAATGCACACATATAAATGAGAATCATCGGTACCATTGCACATACATAAATGAGAAGCATCGATGCACACACATAAATAATGAGCACCGGTGCACACACATAAATAATGAGCACTGGTGTGCAAACGTAAATGAGAAGCATTGGTGCTTACACATAAATGAGAAGCACCTATGCACACACATAAATAAGAAGCATCGATGCACACACATAATTGATAAGAAACAATGCACACACACAAATGAGAATCATTGGTGCACACACATAAATGAAAACCACCAGTCATTTTTATGTTTATGCATGCACTAGTGAGCATTGTAATCATGTGTATTGAAATATTTTAAAACAATAAAAATATAATCGTACATTATGTCGTTTAAAGCAGTGTTATTTTCTCATAATTTTTAGCACCAATGTGTATAACTCATAAAATGCATCATTTAGTGAGTTCGAAAGAATATAGTGTAACGATATGCATATATTTTAATTAATTGTTTTTTTACAAATTTTCAATTAATCATCTCAAAATCGAATATTTGTTGTAATAATATTGTTTTTTGTATTTTTTGTTGTTTTTTGATATAATGATTGCATTAATGCATTATCCAACGAATTACATCTCTATTATTTATAACAATGTAAATCATACATATATTAATCTATCATCAACACAACATTTTACAACATTTGACAATGCAATAAAATAAGAAACCCATTGTATTATATATGAATAATTGACCCATCGTCAGACAAAATGGGACAAGGGACAACGTAAAGGTCCACAATAATCAAAATGAAACCAATATGGAATTGTTACACTCATCAGTAACATATTCTCATGCAATTGGGACAATATGTCGAGTACATTAAACAAAATCTTTGATTTTCATAGAAAAATATTCCAAAATATACAACTTGCAATAACATTCAATTATATTGATTGTCATTCAACATCGCTTGAACTGTTATCATCGCTCGAGTTGTGTGCATGCCTCATTTATTCATCACTTGTAAGCAATATTGTAGTTTATTTATTTAACCTAATGTTTTCTTAATCAACTTGTTTTTTATGTTCCATCTATAAACATAGAAATAAAGTGTAATAAGTATATCTACATTTATATGTATAAGAATGTACATGATTACGTAAATCAAAAAGTGTACCATAGTAGCGACTGTTTCATAAACAATAAACATTATTTTGAATCCATGCTTCATGTTGTGTCTCAAAATATATTGTGTTGGATGCACTCCATACTTTGTTTCCAGCATGTTTAATACGCCATGATAAAGCACAACCAGTATAATTAATATAAAGGTTTTTTGTTGTTCCATTAATTATAAAGCAAGGGAAGTTGAAAAACATGTCTACTTATAAGTTTTTCAATTAAACCTTGATACTTCAACATATACTCACAACCCATACTTAACCCAATGTCTATCAATTCTTCAGTTGGATCTTCTTTGTATGTTAGCACCTATTAGAAGACATCCATGCATGAGTGTAAATTAATTATTTAAATATAAATATCAGAACAAAGATTAAATATTAAGAAAGATCGAAAAAGTAAGTACTCAAAAACTTTGCGATCAACTCTTTTATTCCTCATCGTCCGGTCTTATGTGTTCAATGAGTTTCATTTTTTTTTCTTTTATACAACAAAACAATTGAAAATTAGTATTTTATGCAATAATTAAATTCAATGTACATAAAATAATGAATGAATGATTTCATGTCTTCTATGCACATTGTAATTGTTGGGATGGCTCCCCATACGATGAAATTGTGTTAATTTCTTTTACCATCTCCTTGTACATCCCCACCAGCATGTATTGTTTTTTCCCTCATTTGTCCCTTAGAATTTCCATGACATGCCTTAACCAACACACATCATTAGTTTAAACCTAGAAATAATTCAAAGATTTTAAATTTTTAATACAACTTAAAGAAATTTCCTTGTTCTCTTGTTGGGATGAGTTACCATCGCACTCGCTACAATAAGTTGTTTTCTTTGAACTTCTATCAAACATATTCTATCGAAAAAAGATAGAAATCATCACATATAAAAACTATGAATGTTTTTTACAAAATAAGATTAATAGAATCATCGATCCTATATAAATTAATAGAAGCATCGATGCTCTATTAATTAATAGAATCACCAATGCTTTATTAATTAATATAAGAACTGATGCCTCATTATTATTTATTGTACACTTTCAAACATGTGAACAAAGTTGTTTTTATTTAAAACTCCACGGTGTTGTTGACAAGAACATGAGCACCAATGCGCTTTATTATTGGGGGAGCATTGATGTACTTTGTTATTAGGAAGAGAACGGGTGTGCTTTGTTATTGGGGGATCATCGGCGTGCTTTCTTATTGGGGGAGAACCAATGTGATTTGGTATTGGGGAGCACCACGATGCATTTTAGTTATTATAAATAAAAGCAATATTTTAGTATTTTTATTAATAACGGTTATTGGAAGCACCGGGGCATTATAGTTTGGAGCATCAATGTTCTTTGTTATTGGGAAGAGTGTCGATGTGCATGGTTGAATTAGGATCACCAGTGCACACATTTGACTTAGGATCATCAATTCCCACGGCCAACTTAGGATCACTAGTATTATTGACATGAAAATGCACATCGGTGCGTTATTCTTGTACAATGTGCACTGTGAACCACAAAAGCGCTTTTCTTAAAGAAAACTTATAGCGATAGGGTTTGGGATCCAATGCAATGAGTGATCCCATTGCAAAAAATACCAAATTCCCCACATACAAGTAAGAAATCCTATAAAAAATTGTTTCTTAAAAAGCATATCTACTTGTAAAACATAGAACGGAAAACTAAGATAAACAACTAGGAAGCTAGGGCTTCCAATAATCAATGTAACTATGAAACCCTTTTATTTTATTTTTTATAATGCAGTGAAATACGTTTGAATCAAATAAGGGAAATATTGAGATGATGAATAGAATAAAATCACATACTTGGAATTTCTCCTCTGCAAATATGTATGTAAATTTTGCTCTTCAAAAAAACCTATCCACTCCAAATACTTTGCTTGTAAATCTCTCTTGCAGAAGTCTCCCCTCTAAATTTTGGAAAAATAAGAAAACAATGATTAGGGTGGTCATGTAGATGTAAGTTGAATTGGCTATAGGGTTTTTCTTGTGTAAGCAAGAGGGTATGATGTCGATTTTGTCTTAGGTGTGGACCAAGGTTAGACATGTAACCTTTTATTCTAAATTAATAAGACAACAAGGAGCAAAACGCTCAAGGAATGTTGGTTTTCCCAATTTGGGTTTCCAGGGTAAAATCTATGTGTATTGTGTGCTTTTTGTGTCATTTAATTTCTTGATTAAGTCTTTCTTCCTCTCTTCTGCTAGGTTTAGCATGGAAGTGTGTCTCATTTCCTAACATGTGGTATCACAGCTTGGCTTAACAACCTTGGATCTGAGCTAAAATCTAGGTTCAGTAAGAGTCGTAAGTTAGAAATATTTAAATAAGTGTGTTAAATCATGGTGAGCAACTCGAGAATAGAGATTGAAAAATTCAATGGCCATAATTTTGATCTTTGGAAGCTTAAAATTGAATATTTCCTTGTAGATCGAGAAAAATGGACAACAGTTTGTCTAGGTACCGTGCCAACAGGTATGTCTACAGAAGAATGGGATAAAATCAAGAGAAGAGTGAGGAGTACGATTTGACCGTGTCTTGCACATTTGGTATTGTTGAATGTCTCAAGTGAAGATTTGGCCAAGAAACTGTGGGACAAGTTGGGAATCTTGTACCAGTGGAAATATCTGGTAAATAAGTTGTCTCTCAGAAAAAAAAATTTGTATCTTCTGAGGATGAGTGATGGAAGTTCAGTGACTGATCATTTAAATGTGTTTAATACCATTATAATCCAGTTATCTCATGTGAATATTAAATCACTAAGGAGGAGAAAATTATTATCCTACTATGTTCTTTTCTAGACTCGTGGGATAGCTTAGTCATGGATATAGAGAGAAATACAAACACATTAGCACTATAAAATGTGGTTTCATATCTACTGTCAAAATAAATGAGAATAAAGAACATGTAAGGATTGACCAAAAAAAATTTAGTGGTGAGAGGTTGATCGGTTGACAGATTTAAAGGAAAATTCTCCTGTAGAAAGTCTAAGTTGAAGGGTAGATATAAATCCCCGGTTCTTTCAAAAAGAAGATGTTGGAAATGTGGTAAAGTTGGGCATTAAAAAGGGATTGCAAGTCGAAGGAAATGGAATTCAGTGCAGGATCCGATGAGAAGAAGTCAACTAAGAGAAAGGCGAGTCCATATAAATGAGGCGATGTCTACCTGGAATCGACTAGTACACAGTTAGATCAAGATGTTTGGTTGATCAATTTAGGAGAATCCTATCATATGACACCACATAGAAAATGGTTATGTGAATATGAATGACATGAAGGAGGAGAAGTGTTCTTGGGGGATGACTCAACAACCAAAATTGTCAGACATGGAAGAGTTCGTGATGAAAGAGCATCGCTCCCACTCAGCAGGATGTTAGCAGCCAGTGCAACAGAGGAGGATCGGGAGAATATCTCTAGGAGAGAGAGTGCAACCCTCTCATTTTGTTTTAAAATATCTAATTTAATGTAATAAATTTTGTAAGGCTCGAGGAAGAAAGAGCCAGTGCATTTGTGTAGGGATGGTGTAATCACCTTTAATGGGCCATAGTTTGTACAGATCTTGAGTTTCACCTCAAATCTGAAGATTGTAAATGTGTATTTATTGTAATAAATTTAGTGATAGGAATACATTTAATTAAACATGATAGCACTAAAATGAAATGGAGGGAAGGCTTGAGAAGCCAAGATTGTATAAATGAATGTATTTTATGATGTAAGTAAGTTTTTGGAGAGGAGTGAAGAAGAACTGAGACTTTGTTGCAGTCCAATCTTGAAACCATTGTAAATATTGTAAACATTCACAATTAATCAAAGTTGAGTTTATTTTTGAGTATCTTTGTGTCTATGTGAATGAGTGTGTGGTTTTATGAACACTGTGCATATGTGAATGCCACGAGTATATAAATGTTATGTTTGCAGGAGTAGATAGAATTCTCTATCTGTGTGGATTTCTGAGTATTTTGGGATCTCAAGGGTGTGCAAGGAGTGCACATCATAGTTATTGGAGAGCTCTGAAAAGTGAGCGCAAGGAGTGTGCTAGAACTCAGTCAGGAGTTCCATGAGGAGCATGTCAAGTGGGAAAACTGGAACCAGTAATAAGATCAAAAGGGATAGTGTAAGTCTGCACAGAGTAAGCGCAAGGAGTGCGCAGACGAGTCTTTAAGGGCTAAGACTCGGGAGAGCGAGTGCAAGAAGTGCACAAAACCAACACTTTTTCAAAGTGTTGGTAAGATTAGGAGAAAGAGCACAAAGTGTCAAGAGGGCACCGAAGGAACACTTTAACTATGTTCACAAGCTCAGGAGAAATAGTGTAAATGTCAGGAGGACGCAAGGAGTCATTTGGAAGAACAAAGGACCAATCCCTTTCAAGTTGAGGAGTTGAAAGCTCAAGAGAGATATCACTAGTGTGTGCAGAGCCTATGCAAGGAGTGCAAAAGGAAAGAAATTTCTAAAGTTCCAGACTACGGGAGAAGTACAAGGAGTGTGACAGAGACATTATTGTAAGTTCCAAGCTCATGAGGGATAGTGTTTCATAGAACATAAGAAGAGTAAAAGAAGTTGACCCTGCAGAGAAGAGATCAAATGCCAAGCCTTTAAAACTTTGAGAAATTATTTGTTGGAGGGAAGGCGGAGCCGAGAAGGATAAGAAGCTACAATAGTTATTGTATTGGTTATGGAAATAGATATGGACCATCATATCTTGCAAGAAGGAATCCTAGAGAGTAGAGGAGAAGCATGGGAAAAGGAGATCAGATCACAGTCATTGGATCTGATTGCAAGAGAACGTGAGTCATAGATCTCATGATTCAGAGATTCGACACTTCGAGAAATATTACTTTGTGGGTTTCCAAGAGGAGAAATCCCCCAAATCCCGGAGTCCCAAATTAATATTAGTCGTAGATTGGTAGTGTAGCATGGGTCATTGATTTTTAAAATCCCAAAGAAAAAGGGACATGAAGTACAGGTGGTAGAATCCCATCTGTTAGATCTGGAGCATGGAGAGATCAAAAGTCGTTCGATCAAATCAAAAGAGTGGGATCGTTAAAGTCCCAAATCCTTCGGAATTCACCACTTCGGTGATTTGGAGCAGTGAGTTGTTGCAGAGTGGATGGATCCCTGAAGCTCTGAATCTTGGAGTTGATCTTCGTCGTCGATCAAATAGGAGAATACCAACTATAGATCTCTGCCCTTCACCAATTCGGCATTCGGCTGTTCAGAAGTTTGGTGGTGTTCATTTAAAGAAAGGAACCCCGGAGTGTCAGAGTTCCATAGTTAATCACATTCATTGGTTGCAGGAGGAGTGTGGCTCGTAGATTACGATTCGACATTCGATTGTCTGGGAGGTATTATGTGTTGTATTGGAGTCATGGAATTGTCTGAAGCCTGGAGTCCCAGAGTAGATATCCATTGTAGATCGTGGAGGAGGGAGAACCCATGCCAATCATCATATTTGACCATTTGAAAGAATGGAGGAAAGTGGAAGGACAAGGTAAAACCCGCACCCACTAGTCGACGTCACTTTATGACCGAATTCGGTCGGTAACCACTCTGGGTGATTTTTGTGTAAAGTTTGGTGAATCCTTTGAAGCGTCAGAATCCCAAAGCTCCAAATAGCACCTTTTTTACCAGTGCTTGGTACTATATCGAGGTCATATTCCTATTCTATTTGGAGAAAAGGGGCTAGTGCTCATGGTTTAAATCAAAGGAGGAAGGGGGATAAGTATTAAGCACCTGCAAGTTTTTTGTGGACCTGCAAAAGGAAAGTAAAGGGACCTATTTTCATCAGAGAGGATCCAGCAAGGGTCTGAGAGAGAAATCGGCTCCTGAGAGAGATCCAAATATTGGGAGGTTGCAATGCTAGCCAGGTAGAAATTCACATCGTTTGCATCATGTGGTATCAGAGAAGATTTTTTTCTATAGAAATCAGGCAAAGGGTAGGAGAAGGTAGAGCAAGAGAAATATGTGTGAAGTATACTCGCAGGTATGGAGGTAGTAGCAGACAGCCAGATGGGTTGAAAGAAAAGAACCAGTTGTGTTCTTGGAGCAGAGAAGATCATGTGGAGATCTTAAAGTGAGCAGTTGGAGTACAGTAGTCAAATAGCAAGGAGTGCTCAAGAGAGGAGCGAGAGCGAGGTGTGTTCCTACACTCATCAAGAGTGTAAAAGATCAGAAAGGTTCCAGCAGGTGAACCAAGAGGCTAAGTGAGGAGAGGCTTGGAAGAGTTTGATTGTATCTCACGACAAGCAAGTGGAAGCTCAGAGACTGTCCAAGAGGGACAAAAGAGGATAAAATGGCTATTGAAGGCCATATACAAGGTCCAAGAGGAGACCACAAGAGGATGAACAGAGAGGAGATGGATAAATATATCAAGGAGACTAGATAGGAGCTCGATAGATTGATGTTGCAATGGAAGAGAATGAAGCAAGGAGAGAAAGAGAGATGGAGGTATGAATGTCCCATTAAGAAGAAGGTGAAGTGGCTTATCCAAAAATTGATTTTCAGGAAACAGAAGTAGATGTTGAGGAGATGGTCGAGATAAATAGAAAGTCTCAAGGACTCAGAGGAGAAATTCCCATCAACAGAGAAGATAGTTTACATATTTAAACCAAAATATGGAGCAATTATTGATGGAGATGTGAAGGAAGAGAGATCAGTTGAAGATATCATATATTTCTAGGAGGGAAATGAGAAGAGATCAGTTGAAGATCTCATAAACTACCAGGAGGGAAGAAAGGAAAAGTCAGATTGTCAGGAGGACAAGGAGAAGATTAGATTTTTTGAGAGTATCAGGAACTCAGAGGAGAGTTCAGATCATTGATGAGTGCTAATAGGGGGGGAAATGGATCAGTAAAGAGTGTTTACAAAGAAAGAGAGAGAGGAAGAATAAAATAAGCCTCATGAGATTGAACATGAAGATTCATGTAGAATCGCAAGTTGCATGAATGAAGATGATGAGAAGTTGAATACTTCAACTCTCAAGAAGGAGGATCAAAGGTGCATTCTGATCATTGGGGGATTCGGCATATTCCTACTAAGAAACCCAGTAGAGGCCAATTCATGTGTCTCACATGAGGAGGTGACGCAGAAGGCATCCAGAGAAGAGGCCATTGGGAAAAATGTTTTAAAAACTAGCAGTTTGTGTGAAACTGTAGGTGCATAAGAAGAATGACATCCAACAAAGACTGTCATGGAGGAGGAGAAGGAGAAGACACTAATATATTCCCAAGAAATGAAAGAGGAGGAGGCACACACCGTTTTGAGATAAGAGAATTCTCAAGGAGAGCTGGAGGATCAAATCTCTGCAGAAATAGAAGACAATAAAGAAGAATTCCAGCATGAGGAACCACTAGATGAAGCTGGACTTATGCCAGCCAAAGGAGATGATAGAGGAACATATGACCTAGAAGAAAGAAAAATGTCAGAGGAAATGGCTGAGAAATATCCCATAGAATCTAAATATGAACAACCCAAGAGAGTTTTATTACAATAAGAAGGTGTAGAGAAGATTGTTGTAGAATTGGAGTATGTAGAGTAATGGAAAGTCAATGCAACAAGTGATGAAGTTAGCATGGCAGATTAGAATGATCTACCCTTTGATCTGTATGAAGAATTGGAAGCTCTGGGAGAAAGAGTAATGAACCAAAGGAGGCTCCTCCAACAAGTCGAGTTGGATTTGATGTAAGTGTTTTTTGGAGAGGGAGGAAGAAGAACTGAGACTCTGTTATAGTCCAGTCTTGAAACCATTGTAAATATTGTAAACATTCACAAATAATCAAAGTTGATTTTATTTATGAGTATATTTGTGTCTATGTGATTGTGTGTGGTTTTATAATTTTGTTATTGTGCATATGTGAATTCCGCGAGTATATAAATGTTTCATTTGCAGGAGTAGATAGAATTCCCTGTATGTGTGGATTTCTAAGTGTTCTGGGCTCTCAAGGTTGTAAAAGGAGTGTAGATCAGATTTATTAGAGAAATATGAAAAGCCAACGCAAGGAGTGTGCTAGAACTCAGTCAAGATTTCTATGCGGAGCATGCCAAGTGGGCACACCAAAACTAGTTATAAGCTTAGAAGGGATAGTGCAAGTCTACACAGAGTAAGCGCAAGGAGTGCGCAAATGAGTCTTTAAGGTCTAAGAATCAGGAGAGTGAGTGAAAGAAGTGCACGAAGCCAACTCTTTTTCAAAGTGTTGGTAAACTCAAGAGGAAGACCACAAAGTTCCAGGAGGGCACTGAAGGAAAAATGTAAGTGTGTTCACAAGCTCAGGAGAAATAGTGGAATTGTCGGGAGGGCATAAGGAGTCGTTTGGAAGAACAAAGGACTGAGCCCTTTGAAGTTGAGGAGTTGAAAGATCAGGAGAGATAACACCAGTGTGTGCAGAGCCTATGCAAGGAGTGTAGAAGGTAAGGACTTTCTAAAGTTCTAGACTACAAGAGAAGCGCAAGGAGTGCTCCAGAGAACTTATCATAAGTTCCAAGATCAGGAGGGATAGTGTTTCATAGAACGCAAGCAGAGGCTAAGGAATTGACCCTACAAAGAAGAGATCAAAGACCAAGCCTTTGAAAATTTGAGAAATCCTTTTTTGGAGGAAAGGTGGAGCCGAGAAGGAGAAGAACCTACAATATCCGTTGGATTGGCTGTGGAAATAGATCTGGACCATCAGATCTTGCAAGAAGGAATATTAGAGAGAAGAGGAGAAGCATGGGCAAAGGAGATCAGATCCCAGTCATTGGATCTGAGCACAAGAGAATGTGAGTTGTAGATCTCATGATTTAGATATTTGACACTCCGAGAAAGATTGGTCCTTTTTTTCCAAGAGGGAAAAACCCCCAAAGCCCTGAGTTCTGAATTAATCTCATCCATAGACTGGTATTGCAGCATGGGACATTGATTTAAAAAAACCCAGAGAAAAAGGGACATGAAGTATAGGCGGGAGAATAGAATTTGTTAGATCTGGAGCATGGAGAGATTGAAAGTCGTCTAATCAATCAAAAGAGCGGGATCATTAAAGTCCCAAATCCTTTTGAATTCTCCACTTTGGCGATTTGGGATAGTGATTTTTTGCAGAGTGGTGAGAGCCTCGAAGCTCAAAATCCCAAAGTTGATCTTCTTCATCGATCAAATAGGGGAGTCTCAGTTGTAGATCTCTTCCCTTTGCCAATTCGGCGTTTGATTTTTTGGAAGTTTGATGGTAGTTGTTTGGAGCAAAGGAACCCCAGAGTGTCACATGTTTGGAGTTAATCATAGTCGTTGGCTGCAGGAGGAGTGTGAGTCATAGATCACGGTTCGGCATTCGGTTGTCTGGGAGGTATTGTGTGTTGTATTGGATTCGTAGAATTGTCTGAAGCCCAGAGTCCCAGAGTATATATCCACCATAGATCATGGAGGAGGGAGAACTCATGCCAATTGCCATATTTGACCATTTGAAATAAAGGAGGAAAGTGTAAGGAAAAGGTAAAATCTACACCCGTCAATCAACATCACTTTATGACCGAATTCGGCTAGTAACCACTCCAAGTGATTTGTGTTTAAATTTTAGTGAATCCTCCGAAGTGTCAAAGTCTCGGAGCTACGAATAACACCTTTTTGGCCAGTGCTTGGTTCTATCCTGAGGTCATATTCCCATTCTATTTGTGGAAAATGGGCTAGCTCTCATGGTTTAAATCATAGGAGGAAGGGGGATAAATATTAATCACCTATGGGTTTTGTGTGGACCTACATAAGGAAAGTAAAGGGGCATGTGTGCATCAGAGAGGATCCATCGATAGTCCGAGAGCCAATTTAGCTCCTGAGACAGATTCAGAGACTGAGAGGTTACAACGCCATTCATGTGGTAAATTCACGCTATTTGCATTAGTTCAACTGATGTTGCAGGATGGGAGGAGTAGAACTCTTCCAGGTGTGCTACACATTCTGGGTTTGGAAAGAAACCTGATATCTATCAGCAAGATGAGTGATCTGGGTTTGCACACTCTATTTCAGAAGGATTCGTGAAATATGGTCATAGGTGTGATGGTATTAATGAAAGGAGTTTGGATTGGAACCTTATACAAGTTACTAGGGAGGGTCGACTCGACTGGATGTAACAGCATCATTGTTCTCGAAGTCAACTCGACTCAACTTGACTCAGGATGAGTCAATTCCAATCGTTCGACAAGTCATCATAAATTTGACCCGACCATGGTATGGCACGAGAGGATGGGACATAATGGAGAGAAAGGACTTCAAGCTATGAATAACAAAGGTATGGTCAAATAATTTCTTGCATGTAATTTAGAAGTCGAATTTTTTGGACATTGTATATATGGAAAACAAATTCGGGTGAGGTTCCCATATGGAACGACAAGTGAAAATGGGATTCTAGAGTTGGTTCATAGTGATGTGTTTGGCCCTATTACAGTTCCTTCACTTGATGGATCCGTGTATTATGTATCATTCATAGATTATTTTTTGAGGAAGACATGGATATACGTCCTAAGGAAGAAATCATAGGTTTTCGATAAATTCAAATAGTTTAAATCTCTTGTAGAAAAAAAAACAGATAAGAATATTAAGGTGTTGAGGACTAACTACGGTGATTAATTATGTGGAAAATAATTTGGCCATTTCTGCAAGTAGTATAGAATAGCACGCCAAGATACCACACCATGTACCCCACAACAAAATGGAGTTTATGAGAGAATGAATAAAACATTGATGGACAAGGAAAGGAGCATGCTCAGTGGTGTTTGCCTTGCACAAAAATTCTGGGTGGAGGCAGTCGACACTGCAAAATATCTATTGAATGTATCTCCTTTGTTGGTGCTAGTTGACACGACTCCACATGAGATATGGTCAGGTAAGAAGCCTTTGGTTTCACATATCAAATTATTTGGATGTGATGCATTTTTGCATGTTCCCAAGGAAAAGAGGAGCAAGTTGAACAAGAAGGAAGTCAAATGTATTTTCATTAGATACAAAGGAGGAATGAAAGGATATAAGCTCTGGGATCCTGCATCAAGGAAAACAATGTATAGTCAATAATTTTTCTTCAAAGAAGTTGGAAGTAAGTCTGATCCTGAAGAAATTGTTCATACCAAGAATAATCATGAGAAGGTGTTGTTTGAAATGAGGAACAAATAAGATGATTCAAATGAGTCGACCGAATCAGAAGAAGCGGTGAAACAACTGGCCCCAGTTTTAAGGAGTTTAGAAAGAGTAAGAAAACTAGTCGAAAGGTATATTTCGCCCAACTTATATTATGCATATGTGTTAACTACCATCGACGATGATCTCAATCCAGTCAGGGAGGTAGTCGAATCAGCAGAAGGAAAACTATAGAAGGACACCATGGTCGAAGAGATGGAATCCTTGCACAAGAATGATACATGGGACTAATTCAATTTACCTAATGGAAGAAATCATGTCGTAGAAAATGGGTATTCAAGAAGAATATGAATGCAGCTGGTCAAGTTGAGAAACTCAAAGCTTGATTGGTAGAGAAAGGATATTCCCAAGTCAAAGGAGTTGACTTCAGTGATATTTTTTCCCCTGATGCAAAATTAACTTCCATTAGAGTAGTAATGTCTCTCATTGCAGCATTTGATCTAGAGATAGAACAAATGGATGTGAAGACATCGTTCCTACATGGGTACCTAGAAGAATAAATCTACACAAAACATCCTGAAGGATTTGTAGTAAAGGGAAAGAAAGATTTGGTGTGAAAACTAAAAAGATCCATTTATGGTCTAAAGAAATCACCAAGGATGTGGTACCAAACTTTTTACACATACATCCTTAGTTTTGGGTTTGTGAGAAGAAAAGTTGATCACTACATATATTCCAAAGAAGAAGGTGGGAATTTCATATATGTAGCATTGTATGTCGATGACATGTTGTTGATTGGAAACAACATGGACGCAATAAAGGAGGTGAAGAAGAAGTTACCCTCCAAGTTTGACATGAAGGATATCGATGCAACGAACTTCATTTTGGGAATGGATATCAAGAGAGATCGACCAACTAGAAAGCTCTAGTTGAACCAAAAAAATTATATTGAAATAATTTTGAAACGTTTCAACATGTAGGATTGCAAACTTGTGAAGGTTCCAATTCTTGTGGAAGAATGGCTAACTAATGAATAGTTTCCAAAGACATGGGAGGAAATATAGGACATTCCATGCATTCCCTATGCAAGTGTTGTTGGTATTCTAATGTATGCAATGGTTTGCATTCGACCAGACATTGCCCATGTAGTGGGAGTATTGAGAAGATACATGTCGACACCTGGGAAGGAGCACTAGATAAATGTCAATAGAGTATTCAAGTATTTATGTGGCACAAAATATTATGTTGTTTGATACCAAGGAAAACTTGTAGGTGACGGTGAATTAAATGTGCATGGATTTATCAATGCCGACTAGGTTGGAGATGTAGATCGACAGAGGTCGACCAGTGGATATGTGTTCAAAATGTTCGGTGGGGAAATCAGTTGGATGAGTAAGCGACAGGTGGTCATAGCCTTGTCAACAATAGAAGTTGAATACATGGTAGCCACTCATGGAAGAAAATAAGCAGTATGGTTGCAAAGGTTGTGTTCAGGAATTGGGTTTGAGTAGATAGCTATGAAGATAAATTGTGACAGTCAAAGCGCAATATTTCTAGGAAAGAACCATGCTTATCATTCCAAGACTAAGCACATTGATGTATAATACCATTTCATGAGAGACATGGTGGAAAGAAACAAGGTGTTGTTGGAGAAAGTAGACACGTTGGAAAACATAGAAGACTCTTTGACCAAGTATGTGAGTGTTTTGAAGTTCTCTTGGTGAAAATAGGTAATGGGAATCATTTCCCTGGGTCTATGAATGAAATTTCAAAGGTCTCTCAGTTTCAAAAAAGAAGACAACAAGTGGGAGAATGTTGGTTTTTTATATTCTTTGCAGTGAAAGTCGAGGTGGATCAACTGACAGTTGAAGTTGAATTTTGAGGTGGTTTGATTGGGTTAAGACAAAGTCAAGGTGGATCGAAAGCAAGTCAAAGGTAGAGGTGAGTTGACTGGGTAAAGTCAAATTCGAAGGTCAAGGTGGTTCGACATGGTAAAGACATCGAAAGAAAGTTTAAGAGGTCAACCGACAAGAGGTAGACAATGGGCATGTGGAAACTAACTAAAGACCGAATGAAGGTTGACTGGTAATCGATGGTAATCTGACTTGGTAGTCGACTATAACAGAATCCCGAGATTTGTAGTATTTTTAGCCAATGATCTGCATGGATCTGTAACCTTTTTTTGGGTTCCTTTTCTTTAGGGTTTTTCCTATTGTAAATCCTATAAATAAGGTTTGTTGTAATGTTGTAAAATATGATATTTAGGAATCAATAATCGTAGAGGTTGTTGGTCATGTAGATGTAAGCCAAATTGGCTACATCATTGTTCTTGTGTAAGCAAGAGGGTATGATGTCAATTGTTTCTTAGGTGTGGAACAAGGTTAGACACATAACCTTTTATTCTGATGAATAAGACAACAAGGAGTAGAATGCTCAAGGAATGTTGGTTTTCCCAGTTTGGGTTTCCAGGGTAAAATCTCTGTGTATTATGTGCTTGTTGTGTCATTTACTTTCTTGATTAAGTCTTTCTTCCTCTCTTCTGCTAGGTTTAGTGTGGAAGTGTGTCTCATTTCCTAGCACATCCACCTTCAAAACACACAAATAAAAGGCCAAGGGGCACCCTTGGGGAATATATCGATACAACAATATGCAATGGTACAATGAGTTATTAATTTAGACAAATTAAAACACATTAAATAACAATGTGTTCACCATGGACACACATAATCAAGTGAACATGTCTATGATGAAGTCCTAGTCTACATGATCATAATATCTATCAAAATCAATCTTCAAAAAAAGACATTGTTGGCCAATATCTTGATTTGACTCCAAGGTATCCCAAGCTAAGATTACAATGTCTAGATAAATTGACGCTATACACAACCTGTCTACTCATTGTGAACTACCTTTTGTGCAATTGAGTGAATATGCAAAGCCACTAGTCTAGCCATAATCTTATATGCAACACTAAGCAAAGTAATGGGCCTCCTACCCCTAATTGTGTCCCTATTCGTGTTTTTGGGAATGACCTTGGTAATGCCTTGATTGAGAGATTCAGATTGCCTATCTAAAGAGAATACTTATGCTGCAAAAAGACAGAAATCATCCTTGATCATGTACCACATGGTCGTGTATAAATCACAAGGAAGACCATCCATCTCTAATGACTTCCCATTTTTCATAGAACTAAGAATTGCAAAGAACTCTGCTTTCAATAAATATCTATCCAATTAAGCTTGGTCACCAATAGAAACTTTGCATGGAATGGACCTACAACAAGAATTCCTAGCATCCACCACATAATCCATCAAAGAATAAGGAGAGAATATTCAAACATACATTTTACCTTTGTTGGATCCTCTACAAGAGATCCATTTGCTCAATGAAAACTAAGAAACCTATTAGCCACCACTTTTCATGGCAGTTTCTAAGGTAGCACATTATAGATATCCTTAAGAAAAATGCATACCTCCTCAAGTCTAAGTCAAGAATTCTACAACTCCTTTCTCCTTTTGCACACCATCATCCTATCCCACCCTTTCATGAATTTCATTATGAAATATACAACATCCTCCCACCAAAGTAGCCAATCCCACTCCCCCACTGACCTAGGAGAAAGTTCCTAAGACCTATAAACAAGGATAAGGAAATCCACCAAGTCCAAATGTGACACATTCAACTTAAACAAGGTTGAGGTTGTTGATTCAATCATGCTACCCATTGATATTACAATACAAATAGGAAAATGATCTAAGTCCATAACATCCATTAAAACATCCATTGGACAAAGATTTCTTGAAAATGATATTGTTAGCACTAGAAGTCACCTCCAGATTGCATTGGAGGTAAGCCCAGTACCCATCAGTTTTTTGTGTCACAATGAATAAGTTAAAAGGGGGTCGAATGGGCGCATACTCAAAAAAATATTGTTTTAACTCAAAAAACTGGACCAGCATGCACAAGTAGTTGAGGTCTTGATTCAACTTCAGTCAGTAATTTGTAGTAAAGGTGAATAGGAGGAAGAACTAGTGAGGAGAATGTAGAGATCTTCCATGGACATCCGGTCTTCCAGTATCCTAAGGAAGAAAAACTCAGAAAACAAGATCCTCTTGGATTCAAGGTTTCAGTAAACTGAACAGCGTTAAAACATAATTGTGATCAAACATACATCACAATACAGCTATAACAATCCATGTGAATCCTTCAATAATGGACACTTCAGTATCAGAGGAAAAATAAGATGGAAATAGAAGATGAATTTCATTAAACAAGAAGTCTCAAATCAAGTTACATAACCAAAGAACTAGAGCTTCATCAAAAGTTTACAATACGGGAGCCTAGCTCAACCATCGACCCTAACAAAATATCAAAAATACATATTTATACTTATAACTGGCTCCAACTTCTCGAGGCGCAATCATGTCATGCGTTCAATTCTTTGCATCGACGAGCCTCTTTGTCAGGCTGTGCATGAAGAAGTTAGTCAGACTACCCATGCAGTCTTTTGTTAGATGTGATCTCTGTCATTCTGGGCTGACTGCCTGCCTTCATGGCTGGTCCCTTTTCTAGCCTTCTATTTATGTAAGGAGACGATGTCTCAACCACCTCACCAGCTTCCATTAATTTCTTTTCCTCGAGGACTCAACGAGACTTAAACCTCAAGGGGCGGCCACGTGCTTCTCTAGGATAGGACTCCATATAATCATGTGATTATGAGGCTTCTCAAAATTAGTTTGTGTTTAGACTGATTTTGGGCCCGCAATCCACCACTTTTCTCCACATAGCACTTTCTCCTTACCATGGTTTCAATTGCGGGACCGCTCAAGAAAATTATCCCCTGATCATGTTGTGTCCCTGCAATTAAATGTGGCCATAGATCTGGTCCTGATATGAGATCTGGGTGAACCTGGTAGATTTAGCACCACTGCCAAGATTAACCTCCTGCCAACTTTAGAATCCGCCAAACTGATATTCTCAGGAATGCCCATCGTTGAAGTTGATCTCGCCTGTTGCCCTTGAAAACAATATGTGATAACATTTGGCTCCACAGGGTATGGCATGCTCCTTGTGAGCTGCCAAGAACAAGCAATTCCAGTCACCTTATGCATTTGGCTATGGAGTCTAGCTCAAAATGTTCGCTGAAGAAAACAGGGAAATATGTACACACTACTCTACTAAAAATGAAAACAAACACATGGGCTCCAGTAGGAGATTATTTATGTACAATCCTATACTAATTGATCTTTACAAAGTTCTAGGTGAAAGAAAACTTCCACCATAGCCATTCAAGTAACTTCCTAATTGGAAGCTCTTTTACTCTGTAAGTGATTGATAGTAGGTGATGCAACTGCGACAGCAGAACGATTACATCCTCCAGCTTCTCTCCAAAGGTTGAAGTTGAGATAAAGTTGGGCAGATCCAAGATATGAAGGAAATGTCGCTCCAAGTACTCGCCGACAGGATCATAGACTGAGTGGAAAACTCTAGAAAATTTGTAACAGACAGCCTGTTCTGCTCCACAGCTGCTCACACAGGGCTGAATATCTCTGATAAGCACAGGTGGGTGAACAGTCGATGCAGACTGACTGGCCATGGGCGATGGTTTCTCATTGATAGGCTCTAGACAGGAGATAAATTGTCCCTCTGGCTCTTCCTCTTCTTCTTCATGGCTCTCCCAAGGATTAGAGTCATAATCATCATACACTGGAACCATGGGAAAGCTCTGCTCTTCGTCATCTTCATCGAGATATTCATCAAAATTTGGTTGCTCTTGGTAAGTATTTGAAATCACTTCTTCATCATAAGACGGTCTTCCAAAAACATTTGTTTCAAGGACCAGAATATCCTCTGCATCTCCTTAATAAGAGAAGCAAGCACGATCTGCCTCCAATTTTTCCATTCTTGCAGAAAGTGATTTTACTAGATTTATCAACTCCTATGAGGTATACCCCTCATCCTCACAACCTTTATCCTCATAGGTTTCATCCTCAAAACTTTCATTCTCACATCTTTCATTTGAAACAGTCATACCTTGAACACAGTCTTTATATTCTTCACAACAATTATGATAAATTAACTTAGAAGAATAAAACTTTTGACAATGCCTATTGAAAGCTGCATGAAATTCTCCCAGGGAGGAGATGTTAGTAGGGGGTAAGGGGTGATACCATTCACGAGCATCTCCTGCTAATGAGAACATGAACATATTTAATAATACATCCTCATGATGTATCTCCCATTGATGCATGAGTTCATGAAACTCATGGAGATGCTCTGCAGGGTTGTCCTCTTTACGCTCTCTAAATATGAGCAAAAAATCACCCCATTCATCCATAGTAGGAACAACATTAGGAAAACCAGGAATAGAGGAAAAATTAAAGGGAGCAAACCTCTGAGCAAAGATTCTTTCCATTTCAAAACAGTGGATTCGTTACTAGATCCTTTAATCATGGAGTCGCGAGGTGAATGATATGCAGTTTGAATGTGTCTGGTCTTTGTTCACCATCAAAGACCAGATATAATCATTGTTAATCTCCCAGGGAACTTTCAAGCTGAGAAAGAAGCTGCTAAAATCCTTCTTGAGAAAAATTATATGGGTCAGCTTCAGGTGTAGACAGAGGCAGCCACAACTGAAATAGTGGAGTCGACACAGTGGATTTGCCAAGTGAAAGCGCAATCTTCAATGGTTATGATATCCGATGCACCTTCAGAATCAGAAGCTCTTTGTCGTTCTATCCTAGGGAAAAGTCTTCAATCCATTCCCCAACAATGGTACCATAAATGTTTGAACTATAAGTCACCTCCAGATTGCATTGGAGATAATCCCAGTACCCATCAGTTTTTTATGTCACAATGAATAAATTTAAAGGGGTTCAAATGGGCGCAGACTCAAGAAAATATTGTTTTAACTCCGAAAAATGGACTAGCATGCACAAGCAGTTGATTTCTTGATTCAACTTCAGTCAGTAATTTGTAGTAAAGGTGAGTAGGATGAAGAACTGGTGAGGAGAATGTAGAGGTATGCCATGGACATCTGGTCTTCCAATAGCCTAAGGAAGAAAAACTCAGAAAACAAGATCCTCTTGGATTCAAGGTTTCAAGAAACTGAAGAGCATTAAAACAGAATTGTGATAAAACATACATCACAATACACCTATAAAAATCCATGTGAATCCTTCATTCATGGACACTTCAGTATCATAGGCAAAATAGGATGGAAATAGAAGATGACTTTCATTAAACAAGAAGTCTCAAATCAAGTTACATAACCAGAGAACCAAAGCTTCATCAAAAGTTTACAATACGGAAGCCTAGCTCAACCATCGACCCTAAAAAAATATCAAAAATAGATATTTATACTTAGAATTGGCTCCAACTGCCCAAGGTGCGATCATGTCATGCGTTCAATTCGTTGCATCGACAAGCCTCCCTATCAGGCTATGCATGCAGACATCAGTCAGATTCCCCATGCATTCTTTTGTCAGATGTGATCTCTGTCAGTCTGGGCTGAAAGCCTGCCTTCATGGTTGGTCCCTTTTCTGGCCTTCCATTTATGGAGGAGACGATGTCTCAACCACCTCAATGGCTTCCATTAACTTCTTTTCCTCGGGGACTCAATGAGACTTAAACCTCAGGGAGTGGCCACATGCTGCTCTAGGATAGGACGGCATATAATCATGTGATTACGGGGATTCTCAAAAGTGGTTTGGGTTCAGACCACTTTTGGGCCTACAATCCACCACCTTTCGCCACGTAGCACTTTCGCCTTACCATGGTTTCAATTGCGGGACCGCTCAAGAAAATTATCGCCTGAGCATGTTGTGTCCCCGCAATGAAATGTAGTCGTAGATCTGGTCCTGATATGATATCTGGGCACACCTGCTAGATTTAGAACCACTACCAAGCGTAACCGTCCACCAACTTTAGAATCCGCCAAACTGATATTCTTGGGAATGCCCATCGTTGAAGTTGATCTCGCATGTTTCTTGCATTTCCAGCCCGAAATGAACTGCTCTAAATGCTACGCTTTGACGTTCCTTGTGTAGGCCGCGAACTTGGACAACCTGTTGCCCTTGACAACTGTATGTGATAACAGATATGTACTCCCTCGGGCTATAGACATGATTAAAAATAATTATCCCAACCCTACCTATAATTGGTCCAAGTGAACCATACGCCATAGACAACCCCCTTTTTCTTCCAATTGGGTTCAAATACTTGAAGGATGACCTTGCACTGATACCAAGCTTGCATCTCAGCTCTGTTAATAACAGTACATGTATCACCACCATGATCACCCTCCTAGTCTACTATGTTAAAATCTCACCCAACAATCCAATCCACAATAAGAAGTGAGGAAGACATCCAATCTCAAATTCAACCATGCTCCAAGCTAAGGGTGGGAGCATAAATTGTTGGAAAATGAGTAACACTTCCACGCTAGACCCAGAAAAAGAGAGGAAGAAATATTTAATCAAGAAATTAAATGACAAAGCAAACACATAATACACAGAGATTTTACCCTGGAAACCCAAACCAGGAAAACCAACATTCCTTGAGCGTTATGATCTATTGTTGTCTTATTCATTCAAAATAAAAGGTTACATGTCTAACATTGGTCCACACCTAAGACACAATCGACATCATACCTTCTTTCTTTATGCAAGAACAACCTTGTATCCAATTCGGATTACATCTGCATGACCAGCAACCTCTATGATTTCATCTCCTCTTATAGTATTAAAACATGCCTTATTTATAGGATTTAGAGTAGGAAAAACCCTAAATAAAAGGTGCCCAAAAATGGTTACATATCCACATAGATCATTGGCTAAAAATCTCGTGAAACTCGGGATTTTGTTATAGTCAACTACCGAGTTGGATTACTAGTCGAGTACTAGTCATCCTTCATTCGGTCTTCAGTCAGTTTCCACACACCCACCTATGGACCTCTTGTCATTTGACCTCTTCGAATTGTTGTCAATGTCTTCGACTTTGACTTTACCTGGTTGAACCACCTCGACCTTCAACTTGTTTTCGATGTCTTTGACTTCAAATTTACCCAGTCGAACCACCTTGACCTTCGACTTGTTGTCAATTCCTTTGAATTCAATTATCAGTCGATCCACCTTGACTAAACTTTCACTGCAAAGAATATAACAACCCAACATTATCCTACTTGTTTTTTTCTTTGCTAAAACCGGGAGACCTCCGAACTATCGTTCACATACCCAAAGCAGTAATTCTTGAATCCCATTACCTCTCTACACCAAGAGAACTTCACAACACTCACAGACTTGGTCAAAGAGTCTACTATGTTTTCCAACATGTCTAACTTCTCCAGCATCACCTTGTTTCTTTCCACCATGTCTCTCACGATATGGTATTATACATCAATGTTCTTGGTCTTATAATGATAAGTTGGTTTCTTTGCTAGAAATATTGTGCTTTGACTATTGCAACTTATCTTCATAGCTCTCTTCTCAAACCTGATTCCTGAACACAACCTTTGCAACCATAATACTTCTTTGCTTCCATGAGTGGCTACCATGTATTCATATTCTATTGTTGACAGGGATACAACCATTTTTCGCTTACTCATCTAGTTGATTTCTCCACCGAACATTTCGAACAAATATCCATTGGTCGACCTTCGTCGATCCAGATCTTCAACCCAGTCGTTGTCAACAAAGCCATGTACATTTAATTCACTGTCACCTCCAGGTTTTCCTTGGTAGAAAATACCATAATATTTTGTGCCACACAAATACTTGAACGCTCTCTTGACATCTTTCTAGTGCTCCTTCCCATGTGTCGACATGTATCTACTCAACACTCCCACTGCATGGAAAATGTCTGGTCGAGTGAAAACCATAGCATACATTAGACTACCAACAACACTTGCATAGGGAACATGTTTCATGTCTTTTATTTCTTCCTATTTCCTTGGACACTATTCAACAGTTAGCCTTGCTCCCACAGGAATTGGCAGCTTCACAGGTTTGCAATCCTACATGTTGAAATGTTTCAAGATTGTTTCAATATACTTCATCTAGTTCAACCAAATATTTCTAGATACTTGATCTCTCTTAATCTCCATTCCCATAATGAATTTTGTTGCATCAAGATCCTTCATGTCGAACTTGGAGGATATCTTCTTCTTCACCTCCTTTATTGCATTCATGTTGTTTTCAATCAGCAACATGTCGTCGACATACAATGCTACATATATGAAATTCCCACCTTCTTATTTGGAATATATACAGTGATCATCTTTTCTTCTCACAAACTCAAAACTAAGGATGTATGTGTCGAACTTTTGGTACCACATCCTTGGTGATTTCTTTAGACCATAAATGGATCTTTTTAGTTTGCACAGTGTCAAATCTTTCTTGCCCTTTACTACAAATCCTTCAGGTTGTTTCATGTAGATTTCCTCTTCCATGAATATTTTAACCTTGTACAATATTTTACTACAAACATATTTTCAATAAAAAAATAGAAAATATACAATGGAAAATACACACATTACACAGAGAATTTTCCCCTGGAAACCCAAACTGGGAAAACCAGCATATTCTATATCCATTCATAGTGATACATTCTTTACAATACAATATACATATAGGAGCCAAAAGTATCCAAAACCCTAACCACATGACCTGTATTAGTCAACAACCCTAATTCCTTAATTAGAAATAGAAAACCGTCGACAAAAACCATGTGCTGAAAAAATTCCCAACAATGGACATGAAAATTGAGGCGACACAAAAAACGAGGAAAAAATGTGACATGTTTCCCCAGTGAAAAAATTTCTCGAAGGTGCCTAGCAGACCCCCATCAAACCCCCCTTCACGCCTAGTGGACCCCCCTCAAAACCCCCTTGCACGCCTGGCGCAACGTAGAAGACACTAAATCTAGTTGTGCAAAGAATATAACACATACCCAATATTCTCTCACTTGTTGTTTTCTTTGCATACAAGGGGTTACAAGGTTACATAGTCAACAATCTAGGGCATCAATGCCCAAGGATCCTCTACACCAATAGAACTTCTCAGTGCTCACAGATTTTGTTAATGAATCTGCAACATTATTCAAAATGTCCACCTTCATCAACAACAGTTTATTTTCTTCAACCATGTCTCTCACAAAGTGATATTGAATATCCATATTCTTTGTCTTTGAATGATAAGTCGGGTTCTTCGCCAAAAAAATTGCACTATGACTGTCACAATTTATCCTTACAAATTGTTGTACAACCCAATACCTAAACACAATCTTTGTAACCATATTTATTCTTTACTTGCATGAGTGGATGCCATGTATTCATCTTTTGTAGTTGAAAGTGCCACTACAACCTGTATTTTTCTCATCCAACTCATTTCTCCTCCAAAGAGGTTAAACACATACCCGCTTGCAGATATCCTACAATCCAGATCTCCAGCCTAGTCTACATCTACAGAGTCATGTATGTCTAACACTCTGTCCAATCCCTATCTTCCTTGGTAGCACAATCCATAGCTAGCAATGCCACGCAAATACCTGAAAACCATTCTTTCTGTTGTCCAATGCTCCTTCCCTGGTTTTGTCATATACCTGCTCAAAACTCCCACTGCATGTGCAATTTCCATTCTAGTATAGACCATTACATACATCAAGTCTCCAATTGCACTCGCATATGGAACATGAGACATGTCCTCCTCCTCTTCCTTTGTCTTGGGACACTGATCTGTAGATAACTTTACACCAACAGGAATAGGGACCTTGACCGGTTTACATTCATGCATATTAAACCTCTACAATATTGTCTCGACATGTTTTCTCTAATTTAACCAAAGTTTCCTCTTTTTCCGTTCTCCTTTAATTTCCATTCCCAAAATGAAATTTGAAGCACTGATATCCTTCATGTAAAATTTAGAGGACAACTGAGTTTTCACATCCTAGATAATCTCCTTGTTGTTTCCTATCAGCAACATGTCATCCCCATACAAGAACAAATAAATCAACTCATCACCAATTAATTTAAAATACACACGGTGATCCTCTTTTCTTCTTGTGAATCCAAGTCCCAGCATATAAGTATCAAATTTTTTATACCACATCCTTGGTGATTGTTTTAAACCACACAAGGACTTTTTCAGCTTGCATACCAACTCCTTCTTTCCCTTCACAACAAAGCCTTATGGCTGCTTCATATAGATTTCTTCTTCCAAATCCCCATGTAGGAATGTTGTCTTCACATCCATTTGTTCTACTTCAAAATCAAATGCAACTGCAACAGATAAAAAAATCTTATAGAAGTTAACTTGGCAACAGGAGAAAAAATCTCACCAAAATCAATTCCCTCAACCTAGGACTAACCCTTTGCTACTAATCGAGCTTTGTATTTCTCCATTTTTCCTTCTGCATTCAACTTCTTTTTAAATACCCATTTGCTGCCAATGGGATTTCTTCCAGTCGGAAACTCCACTAGATACCAAGCCTCATTCTTATCCAAGGCTTTCATTTCTTCATCCATGGCCTTTTTCCAGAGTTTTCCATCCTCTGAATCCCCTGCCACCCTAACAGTTGTAGGATCATCATCAATAATAGACAAAGAAAAATTTGAATGAAAATCAGATGGAGTATACCTTTTCGGTGGCCTTCTTTCTTGAACCGATCTCCTCAATACTGGAGTATGAGGATATTCTTCTTCAGATTCATGTTCTTCTGTAGATTCAGATTCATCATCCTTTAAATCAAATTCTATTTTCTCTAGTTCTTCCTTACATTATAGGAATTCATGTTTAACAACAAACTTCATTTCTCTAAATACCACATCTCGACTATACACAACCTTCTTAGTTTCTAGGTTCCAAATCTTATAACCTTTGAGACCATATTTATAGCCAATAAAGATACATTTTTCAGCCTTCTTATCTAGCTTACTCATGTTTTCCTTTGGAACATGAACATAGGCCTCACAGCCAAATACCTTGAGATGTGTGAGAGAAGGTTTCTTACCAGTCCATACCTCTTGTGGAGTCATGTCATCTAGCACTGATGAGGGTGATATGTTGACCAAGTAACATGCAGTACCCACTGCCTCTGCCCATAATTATTTCCCTAACCCGACAACACTGAGCATGCACCTTGATTTTTCCATCAGCGTCCTATTCACCCTTTATGCAACTCCATTTTGTTGAGGTTGTTAATTTTAATGACAAAATAAGCAAGCTAACAATTATGTCATACACTTAGCAACCTAGAGATAATTGTTTTGCATGAACTCTGAAATGTCTCAAACCCACATTTAGAAATTTCCATAAGCAGAAATACACATTGCTAAGAAAATATGCAGCGGAAATAAACACAATGAACAGTATCCAATCACCCATGAATGACTCAAAAATGGAAAATGTCAGGGAAAACCCCAGTGTGGGGAAACCCAATGAGAGAGAGAGAGAGAGAGAGAGAGAGAGAGATTTTATTAATCAACTTCAGGAAAGTATATATCAGTAACAAACTCACAATTTCCAGCAAAGATAAAATACCTCATAGCACCAAAATTGTCCCCCACAAATTCTTCCTTGAAAATTGTGCCAAATATGTATAGTTGTACATCCCACTTAGAAAACAGTGCTTAGAAAAATGTGCCAACAGTTTGTTGTACGGCCTGAATAGTACGACCCAACAGCAGCAAGAAAACACTCTAAACGGCCTCAATTTCCATGCCAACAAGTTGCCTTGAAAATCGTGCCCTCTCTCGTTGTTGTACGGATTGTACGGATCCATATAGTACGACCTCCAACAACAACAAATTATATCAGCACTCACACATAAATTTTCCCTTGGGATTTGTGCCCACCAAGCTGCTCACTTTCCTCTCTCAAGCTCTCTCGGAAAATCTCTCTCAATCTCCTTCACTTGTGTCTTGCACACTACCCAATGCATTCTTTTATAAATCTGAAAATGACATTTTACCTCCCAAGTGTATTTTCACCTTCCCAACCCTAAATCCAAAGGCCAAGATCTAATTTGCCTTTTTCAAGATTAAGGGTCATGATTCATTCCCTCCAAAATGAATCACTTAAAATATTAAAGTAATTTCACTTTATTACATAAGTGCACTTTATGAAATAAAGTCACTTTAAAATTAGAAGGTACACTTTATTAAAAAGTCACTTTAATAAAAGAACCACTTTACAACTTTATAAAAACTCATTACAAAGTTAAGTTCCTAGTAGTGTAAACATAAGGTTACATCCGCATACAAGACAAAAACATGTGGAGTACCTCCTGAGCTAAAAAGATAATAGAGGTCTATATGGAGTAGTATTCTACCTTGCTATACCACACTTCTTACATAATTCTTCAAATTCATTCTCGTAGAACTCTCTTCCATTGTATGTCCTCAACACCTTAATTATTTTCTTTGTTTAATGATTCTTAACAAGAGCCTTAAACTCTTTAAACCTGTCAAAGACTTCATATTTCTTCCTAAGGAAATAATTCCAAGTATTCGTCGAGAATTCATCTATAAATGAGACATAGTACAAAGATTTTCCCAATGATGGAACCAACACATGTCCAAGCACATCACTGTGAACTAGTTGTAAAATTCCTGCTGCCCTCGTTGCATGAGAGGGGAATCTTACCCGGTTTTGCTTCCCATATACACAATGTTCACATAAATCAAAATCCAGAGAGAAGTTAGACATACCTTCAACCATACCTCTATTGTGTAGTAGTCGAAGACCCTTCTCTCCAATATGCCCTAGTCTTTGATGCCACAACATAACCTTTTCTCGAGAGACTATAGGATTTCTTTCTTCTTCAACTCCAATATTAGGAACAATGAAACTATTACACCCATCACTAATAGTGCTTCCTTGAATCTTATACAGAGTTCCAAACCGAACTCCCTTCAGCAACACCATTTCTCCTCGAACCATCCTACAAGTTTCCTTTTCAAATATTGTTTTTACCCCTACATCATCCATTTTGCTTATAGAAATCAAATTTTTTGCCAATCCTGGGATGTGTAGAACACCGGGTAGTGTTCTAATCCTTCCATCTATGAGCCTCAACTTGAATTTTCCTCGACCTATGATTCTGGTTGTCAAGTCATCACCTAATAAAACGTTACCTCCATCATACCTTTCATATTCATATAACCACTCCCTGTGGGGATTCATATTAAAGGATGCACCTGATTCAACCAACCATGCCTCATGATCTACATGTGTGCTTGAAGAATCCAAGTACACATCCCCTCCTTCTTCCTTGGAGGCAATTTCTTTTGTAGAAGGAGATTCTTAAGATCCCTTCTTTTTCTCAACTTTGGATCTAAACTACTTCTTGTTGTGCCCTTCTTTTCCACATCTCCAACATACCTTTACAAACTTTATGGGAGACTTAGATCTTCCCTTAGACTTAGATCTCCCACTCGAGAACTTAGATCCATTTCTTTCCTGAGAGTGTCATCTTGCAAATAACGCATTTGTGCTATGTTCTTCCATGTTCCTTTGTTTCATCTCCTCTGACAATAAGGATGATACCACTTCATCAAACTTCAAGGTAGTTGTATTACTACATATGGCCACAACCATACTATCCCACAAGTCTGGTAAAGAGCACAGTAAACTAATACACTTATCTTCATCTAAAATTTTAATCTCAACAGATACTAACTAACTTACCACAGTGTTGAACGCGTTCAAATTCTCTGCCACTAAGTCTCCATCTCTGATCCTCAGGTTATACATCTTCTTTCTCAGGAATATTTTATTTACTAAGGACTTAGACCAATACAACTTCCCCAACTTATCCCATAAATCTTTGGATGTAGCTTCCTCTGACACATTCAATAAT
>JZKD02S2420521.1:266484-327272 GCA_000966675.3 Picea glauca | reverse complement strand
TTGTCTATTTAAGAAATGATGGTACATAGAAGGGATAAATCATTGGGGTATTTAATACATTGACATAAAATAGAAGTGAAATTCTAGTAGCAAAAATGACTTAGGGTCAAACTATGATGAATCAAATTAGTGATTGTCAATTGATTTGATAAATTATTATTTCTATTGGTAAATATACAAAGCCAAAGGGTTGGAGGATGCAATGGGAGAAAATGACAAGGATGAAGAGATCACACATGGGGGAGGTATGGTCATGTAGAAGGGGAGAAAGTTGGTATGGTCACATGCATGGGTGAGGGAAGATACACCACAAGAGGCTCTACAATTGATGGGTAGAGGACTAGTACATATGGGCATCTAAGTTTTATAGATGGGGATGATGAACAAGGTTTTTACAGAGGAAGATCATGGGGTTCATTTGTTGGTCTAGAGATTTTTTAGTATACGAGAAGCAAGTCACGATATTGTTCTCCCTTGGGATACATTTCTATCAATGGTTTACATATAATGGATCTATGTGATCTATGGTTAACTCACCAAATGCTAGGTTTTGAGAGTTGGGGATTTTAATTTGAATAAGTCCAAGGAGGATTAACTACCCCTTCCTTCAATAGAGAATGCAATTTCCATGAGGAGGTTTTTATTGTGAGGTTAAGATGGACACAAAGATAGATATTACAAGTAATGATGGGGTGGTAATTAGGTTGATCCCAATAGTGGAGTTTCTGTGCATTGGAGAAGCTAACCCCTCTTATGAGGATTTAGGGGTTATTTCATCCCTTAGGGAGCCCTCTCTAGCAATTGTGAGTATGGATTTGGTGATGGGAGAGGAGAAGAAATATATTTTGGCAAAACTAGTGCTACCTAGTACAAAGAAACATGGTGAGGGGACTCATATTGAACGTCCCACACAACCTTTAGTGAATAATGTTAACACTTCAACCTCGAACCCATATGATTTTAATTTTTTCCTTGATGAAAACAAAGAATTCTTTGAGGGGTGCATACATTTGGAAACTCAAGGAGTGATCTTGTTTCTCTTGAGCAGAATGTTGAATGAGGAAACCTTTAACCATTGGTGCAATTTGAATTGGGAGGCTAAGGAGATTTACTTGAACTCTTATTGGGGCATGAGGTCAAAATATGTGTGCTCGATATTCAATTTGGATGTCACAACCCACCATATGTTGCAGTTCAGTACATGGAATATTGCTAGATCTCTTGCATATGTTCAATGTTGGAGTGAACATTTCAACCTAGATGATCATGGTTAGGCTCACTACCTATTTTGGTTGGAGTTTTCATCCTTTCCCATAAACATGCACCTTTTTAAAAATTATTTTCCCATGGGATTGACAAGGTTCTCATCCTAAATGGTTGATGTAACTCCTTCCATGCAAATTTGAGGGTGTGTGTAGAGGTGGACTTGGAGAAAAAACTTGCTCCTTTCATTTCTATGCACACTATTGATATAGTTCAACAATAGAAGTTGCATTTCCTTAATTTACCAAATGCAGACTTGACATGCTAGGTGTAGGATCACCTTATCAAATATTAACATCTTCATAGACCTATGCTAGGTGAGGCAAGGAGTGAGGGAGGTTCTAGTGCACCCCCTTCTTCTTAGGGTTTATGGCTTTAGGGTATGGTGTTTGGCACATTAGTCATTTGGTTGTAGTTCGTTTGAGGGAAATGGACATTTCTTCCAATGGCTCAAGATTTGGTTATGTGAATATCCCTAATGTCCCAGTGGTGTAACTAATGATTCAGGCTAGCAGTGCTTCTTTGGTGGTTAGGCAGTGTCGATGGAGTTAGAACCCTATCCATATGATTAAGGGTGTGGCGACCTATCCTGTGTTCAACAATATGGATTTAGAGGTAGCTTGGAAAGGGAACTTCTCTAACAAACAAAATGAGTTTTCTTCCCTTGCTCATGTAGATAAGTTGGGGAGGGAGGGGGGGAACTTGAGCGCTAGTCCACATGTGAAACCTTACAATGATGTGATAGTTCACTCCCCTTATTGACATACCCCTACCCTGGAGGGGCTTGAGATGGATAACCGATATAGTGGTTCAAGGCTTCATCTTCCTTTGGAATCAATATTTATCTACTATCCTAGAGTGGGAGAGGGATGACATCAATCTATGGGCATAAGCATATTGTATGTGGTGTTTTACATATATTCAAGTTAGATGTTATTTTGATGTAAGAGGTTAAATCAATTGTTTTTGAGCTTAGAAATCAAAATAACCTAGGATGGAATTCCGCCTTTGGGGTTTTAGAGCATTTCCATGGGAGTGGGGGTGTGGTGATTGTTCTTTCTTCCTATTTGCAAAGTTTTATGGTGGTTCATGGTTCAAATTTTGAATATTGATGTGTTTGGGTCATATTGATAGTTCATGGTCATTGGATAGGGGTTTATGTCATATATGTTGGGTTTTTATATTATTTGCAGTGAAATTCTAGTCGAGGTGGATCAAATGACAGTAGAAGTTGAAGGAATTGACAACAGGTCGAAGGTCTAGGTGGTTCAACCAAGTAAAGTTGAAGTCAAAGACATAGACAACAAGTCGAAGGTCGAGGTGGTTCGATGATCCAGATTATTTTAGGAATGATATGAAGGAAAATATATAACAAAGATATAACAAATAATTACACAGAGATATGGAAAGGAAAAAAGTAGTATAGTAAATCTAAGATTTTATTAATGAATGTCTAAAATACAAAAGACTGTAAAATGAAAAAGCACACAAGCTAGCTAGAATGGTGGTAGCTTATCTTTGAGAAGAGATGTGTCGGCTACGCTCATTCACAAGAAGTTGGTTACAATGAGGTTCCAAAGACCTTTTTAACATAAAGCATAAATGAGAAAACCATAAGCATCCAAAAACCTAACCCTAGTAGATGAAGTGCCAAAAGTCATGTGGGCCTCGATGGGGTAAGTTGGTACATCAACTTCCCGAGGTCGTAACTTTTGCATACGATCTCCGTTTTAGGTGCAAAATAGATCATTGGAAAGTAATATCCGAGGAATACACATCTTTCCCTCACACTTTGGCTAAAGCCTACTGTTGATTTTGGTGTTCCCAAAAAATGTTGTTTAGGGCCTCAAAATGACCCTAGAAGTTTAGGACTCGACAAACTAGGAAAAAACTACCAAAATGGGAATTGGTCTTTGAGGCAGTGGAATTGGTGGATGGCCACCGATATCCACCTGGATCATTTGATTGGGTAAAATTGAAGTCGAAGACATCAACAACAAGTCAAATAGGTCAACCAATAAGAGGTTGATAGGTGGGCATGTGGCAACCAAATGAAGGCCGATTGGTAGTCGACTGGTAATCCGACTTGGTAGTCGACTATAATAGAATCTCAAGATTCACAGGATTTGTAGCCAATGATCTGTAACCATTTTTGGGTGCCCTTTATTTAGGGTTTTTCCTACTGAAGAGCCTATAAATAAGGCATGTTGTAATATTGTAAGAGGTGATGAAATCGTAGAGGTTGTTGGTCATGCAGATGTAAGCCGAATTGGATACAGGGTTGTTCTTGTGTAAAGAAATAAGGTATGATGTTGATTGTGTCTTAGGTGTGGACCCAGGTTAGACATGTAACCTTTTATTCTGATTGAATAAGACAACAAGAGAGAATAATGCTCAAGGAATGCTAGTTTATCTGGTTTTGTTTTTTAGGGTAAAAACTATGTGTACTGTGTATTTTCTTTGTTATTTACTTTCTTGATTAAATATTTCTTCCTCTCTTTTGCTAGGTTTAGCATGGAAGTGTTCCTCATTTAATAACATGTGGTATCCAAGCTTGGTTTAACAACTTTGGATCTAAGCTAAACCCTAGGTTCAGTAAGATTCATAAGTCAGAAATCTTCAAAAATTGTGTAAGAGAATGGCGAGCAGCTTGAAAATAGAGATCAAAAAATTCAATGGAAAGAATTTTGATATTTGGAAGCTTAAAATTGAAGATCTCCTTGTAGATCGAGAACAATGGAAAACAATATGTCCAGGTACCATGCCGACAGGTATGTTGACAACAGAATGGGAGAAACTTGAGAGAATAGAAAAAAGTACGATTCAACTTTGTCTTGCAGATTCGGTACAATGGAATGTCTTAGGTGAATATTCAGCCAAGAAACCATGGGACAAGTTGGGGAGCTTGTACCAATCAAAATCCCTCGTAAATAATTTTTTCTCATAAATAAGCTGTATCTTTTGAGGATGAGTGAGGGAAGTTCAGTGACTGATCATTTAAATGCATTTAATACCATTATAATCTAGTTATCTTCTATGGATATTAAACTCACTGAGGGGGAGAAATGTATTAGCCTATTATGTTCTTTTCCAGACTCTCGATATAGCTTATTCATGGCTATATGGAGTAATACAACACCATTAGCACTAGAAAACATGGTTGCATCTCTACTATTAGGATAAATGAGAAGGAAGAATATGGAAGGATCGACCAAAGATGATTTAGTGGTGCGAGGTCGATCGATTGACAAAGATAAAGGGAAATTCTCCGGTAGAAAATCTAAGTCGAAGGGTAGATCTAAATCCCCTGTTCAGTTGAAAAGAATATGCTAGAAATGTGGTAAAGATGGGAATTACAAAAGGGAATGCAATTCAAAGGAAATGAAATTCAGTACAAGATCCGAAGAGAAGTAGTCAACTGAGAGAAAGATGACTCTAGATAAGGGAGGCGACATGTACCCGGTGTCGACCAGTACATAGTCAGATCAAGATGTTTGGTTGATCGACTCAGGAGTATCCTATCATATGACACCACATAGAGAATGGTTCTGCAAATATGAATAATATGACATAGGAGACATGTTCTTGGGGAACGACTCTACAACCAAAATTGTCATATGAGGAAGAGTTTGACTGATACTGCAGGATGGGAGGAGAACCCTTCCAAGTGTGCTACACATTCCAGGTTTGGAAATAAAATTGATATATTTCACTAAGATGAGTGATGCAGGGGTGCACACTCTATTTCAGAAGGATTTGTGCAATATGGTTAGAGGTGTGATGTTATTAATGAAAGGAGTTTAGATTGGAACCCTATATAAGTTACTAGGAATTTTCGACTTGACTGGATGCAAAAATATCACTATTCCTAAAGTCGGCTCGACTTTGACTTGAATCGACTCGACTCAGGCTGAGTCGATTCAAAATGACTTGAAAAGTCATCATAAAGTCGACCCGACCATACTATGGCACGAGAGGATGTGACACATAGAAGAAAAAGGACTTTGATCTATGCATAACAAAGGTATGGTTGAAGATTTTCCTGAATGCAATTTAGAAGTCTACTTTTGTGAACATTGTGTATATGGAAAACAAAGTTGGGTGAGGTTCCCATATGGAGTGACAAGGGAAAATGAGATTTTAGAGTTGGTTCATAGTGATGTGTTTAGCCATGTTTTAGTTCCTTCACTTGGTGGATCATTGTGTTATGTCTCCTTCATGGATGATTTTTCCAGGAAGACATGGATATATTTCATGAGGAAGAAATCAAGGGTTTTCGAGAAATTCAAAGAGTTTAAATATATTGTAGAAAAACAGATAGATAAGAAGATTAAGGTGCTAAGAACTGACTACGGTGGTGAATTTTGTGGAAAATAATTTGATCAGTTCTGCAAGCAGTTTGGCATATCACGCCAAAATACCACACCATATACCCCACAAAAAAATCGAGTTGTTGAGAGAATGAACATAACATTAATGGACAAGGAAAGGAGCATGCTCAGTGGTGTTGGGCTCACACAAGAATTCTGGGTGGAGACAATTGACAGTGAAAAATATCTATTGAATATGTCTCCTTCGTTGGTGCTAGTCGACACGACTCCACATGAAGTATGGTCAGGTAAAGATCCTTTGGTTTAAGATCTCAAAGTATTTGGATGTGATGCATTTGTGCATGTTCCGAAGGAAAAGAGGAGCAAGTTGGACAAGAAGGAAATTAAGTGTATTTTCATTGGATACAAAGAAGGAATGAAATGATATAAGCTCTGGGATCCTACATAAAGGAAAACAATGTACAGTTGAAATGTGGTCTTCAGAGAAGTTGGAAGTAAGTTCGAGCTTGAAGAAATTGTTCACACCGAGAATAATCTAGAGAAGGTGTGGATTGAGCCGAGGAATGAAGAAGATGATTCAGATGAGTCGAATGAATTAGAAGGAGAGGTGGAACAAATGACCTCGGTTGTACGGAGGTTAAAACGAGTAAGAAAACCAGTCGAAAGGTATAGTCCACCCAACTTGTGTTCCACATTTGTGTTAACTGCCATTGACGATGAGCCTAAGTCGGTTAGGGAGGAAGTCGACTTAGCAGAGGGAAAACTCTGGAATGACCCCATGGTCGAAGAGATGGAATCCTTGCACAAGAATGAGACATAGGACTTAGTCAAATTACCTGGTGGAAGAAATCATGTCAGTAGAAAATGGGTATTCAAGAAGAAGATGAACGTAGAAGGTCAAGTCAAGAAATTCAAAGCTCGACTGGTAGCGAAAGGATATTCCCAAGTTGAAGGAGTCGACTTCGATGAGATTTTTTCCCCTGTCGCAAAATTAACTTCCATTAGAGTACTAATGTATCTGGCTGCATCATTTGATCTAGAAACGAAATAGATGGATGTGAATATAATGTTCCTACACGAGGACTTGGAATGTTGGGTATGTGTTATATTCTTTGCACGACTAGCTGTAGTTTCATGCAAACGTGTTGCATTTTTTTCCTCATGAAACATGTCACATTTTTGCCTCTTTTTTCATGTCACCTCAATTTTAGTTTCCATTCTTGGGCGATTTTTCATCACATGGTTTTTGTCGATGGTTTTCTATTTTCGGTTAAGGAATTAGGGTTGTTTACTAATCCAGGTCATTGGGTTAGGGTTTTGGATGTCGCTAGCTCCTATATGTATATTGTATTGTAAACAATGTATCACTATGAATGAATATAGAATATGTTGTTTTTCCCAGTTTGGGTTTCTAGGGGGAAAATCTCTGTGTAATGTGTGTATTTGCCATTGTATCTTTTTTGTTCTTTTTTTGAAAAACTGTTTGCAGTAAAATATTGTACAAGGTTAAAATCTACATTTGGTATCAGAGCTTTGTTGGCTTCAGGGGGACGCCTTTGTGGTCAAGGGTGTGGCTTGTGAATGTGATAAGCCTTGTTACAGTGGGATATCTGTGGTATTTATTTTTCAGGTGAAAAAAATGGCGAGAAGTTCGAAAATGGAGATCAAGAAGTTTAATGGGAAAAGTTTTGAGTTGTGGAAGCTCAAGATGGAAGATCTGTTGGCGGACAAATATCAGTGGATCATGGTGGATCCAGGCACTGCACCAACATGAAATTCAACAAATGACTGGAAAAATTTGGATCAGAAGGCGAAGAGCACAATCTGACTATGTCTCTTAGATTCAATATTATTGAATGTGTCAGAGGAAGCTACATCCAAAGATTTATGGGATAAGTTGGGGAAGTTGTATCGGTCTAAGTCCCTAGTAAATAAAATATTCCTGAGAAAGAATATGTATAACCTGAGGATCAGAGATGGAGACTCAGTGGTAGATAATTTGAACGCGTTCAACACTATGGTAAGTTAGTTAGTATCTGTTGAGATTAAAATTTTAGATGAAGATAAGTGTATTAGTTTACTGTTCTCTTTACCAGACTTGTGGGATAGTATGGTTGTGGCCATAGGTAGTAATACAACTACCTTGAAGTTTGATGAAGTGGTATCATCCTTATTGTCAGAGGATATGAAACAAAAGAACATGGAAGAACATAGCACAAATGCATTATTTTCAAGATGACACTCCCAGGAAAGAAATAGATCTAAGTCCTCAAGTGGGATATCTAAGTCTAAGGGAAGATCTAAGTCTCCCATAAAGTTTGTAAAGGTATGCTGGAGATGTGGAAAAGAAGGGCATGACAAGAAGTAGTTTAGATCCAAAGTTGAGAAAAAGAAGGGATCTTAAGAATCTCCTTCTACAAAAGAAACTACCTCCAAGGAAGAAGGAGGGGATGTGTACTTGGATTCTTCAAGCACACATGTAGATCATGAGGCATGGTTGGTTGAATCGGGTGCATCCTTTAATATGAATCCCCACAGGGAGTGGTTCTATGAATATGAAAGGTATGATGGAGGTAATGTTTTATTAGGTGATGACTCGACAACCAAAATCATAGGTCGAGGAAAAGTCAAGTTGAGGCTCATAGATGGAAGGTTAGAACACTACCCCGTGTTCTACACATCCCAGGATTGGCAAAAAATTTGATTTCTATAAGCAAAATGGATGATGTAGGGGTAAAAACAATATTTGAAAAGGAAACCTGCAGGATGGTTTGAGGAGAAATGGTATTGCTGAAGGGAGTTCAGTTTGGAAATCTGTATAAGATGTAAGGAAGCACTATTAGTGATGGGTGTAATAGTTTCATTGTTCCTGATATTGGAGTTGAAGAAGAAAGAACTCCTATAGTCTCTCGAGAAAAGGTTATGTTGTGGCATCAAATACTAGGGCATATTGGAGAGAAGGGTCTTCGACTAGTACACAATAGAGGTATGGTTGAAGGTATGTCTAACTTCTCTCTGGATTTTGATTTCTGTGAACATTGTGTATATGGGAAGAAAAACTGGGTAAGATTCCCCTTTGGTGCAACGAGGGCAGAAGGAATTTTACAGCTAGTTCACAGTGATGTGCTTGGACATGTGTCAGTTCCATCATTGGGAAAATCTTTGTACTATGTCTCATTTATAGATGAATTCTCGAGGAATACTTGGAATTATTTCCTTAGGAAGAAATATGAAGTCTTTGACATGTTTAAAGAGTTTAAGGCTCTTGTTAAGAATCATTAAACAGAGAAAATAATTAAGGTGTTGAGGACATACAATGGCGGAGAGTTCTATGGGAATGAATTTGAAGAATTATGTAAGAAGTGTGCAATAACAAGGTAGAATACTACTCCATATACACCTCTATTATCTTTTTAGCTTGGGAGGTACTCCACATGTTTTTGTCTTGTATGCGGATGTAACTTTATGTTTACACTACTAGGAACTTAACTTTGTAATGGGTTTTTATAAAGTTGTAAAGTGGTTCTTTTATTAAAGTGACTTTTTAATAAAGTGTACCTTCTAATTTTAAAGTGACTTTATTTCATAAAGTGCACTTATGTAATAAAGTGAAATTACTTTAATATTTTAAGTGATTCATTTTGGAGGGAATGAATCATGACCCTTAATCTTGAAAAAGGAAAGATTAGATCTTGGCCTTTGGATTTAGGGTTGGGACGGTGAAAATACACTTGGGAGGTAAAAGGTCATTTTCAGATTTATAAAAGAATGCATTGGGTAGTGTGCAAGACACAAGTGAAGGAGATTGAGAGATATTTTCTGAGAGAGCTTGAGAGAGGAAAGTGAGGAGCTTGGTGGGCACAAATCCCAAGGGAAAATTTATGTGTGAGTGCTGATATAATTTGTTGTTGTTGGAGACTATACTGTATGGATCTGTAAAATCTGTACAACAAGGAGAGAGGGCACGATTTTTGAGGCAACTTGTTGGCATGGAAATCGAGGTCGTTTAGAGTGTTTTCTTGCTGCTGCTGGGTCGTACTATTCAAGATGTACAACAAACTATTGGCATGATTTTCTAAGCGATGTTTTCTGAGTGGGATGTACAATTGTATAGATTTGGCACGATTTTCAAGGAAGAATTTGTGGGGGACAATTTTGGTGCTATGAGGTATTTTATCTTTGCTGGAAATTGTGAGTTTGTTGCTGATATGTACTTTCCTGAAGTTGATTAATAAAATCTCTATCTCTCTCTCTCTCTCTCTCTCTCTCTCTCATTGGGTTTCCCCACATTGGGGTTTTCCCTGGCATTTGCCTAAATTTCTGAGTCATTCATGGGTGATTGAATACTGTTCATTGTGTTTATTTCCACTGCATATTTTCTTAGAAATGTGTATTTCTGCTTATGGAAATTTCTGAATGTGGGTTTGAGACATTTCAGAGTTCATGCAAAACAATTATCTCTAGGTTGCTAAGTGTATGAGAGAATTGTTAGCTTGCTTATTTTGTCATTAAAATTAACAACCTCAACAAAATGGAGTTGCATAAAGGATAACATGACACTGATGGAAAAAACAAGGTGCATGCTCAGTGTTGCCGGGTTAGGGAAATAATTATGGGCAGAGGCAGTGGGTACTGCATGTTACTTGGTCAACAGATCACCCTCATCAGTGATGGATGACATGACTCCACAAGAGGTATGGACTGGTAAGAAACCTTCTCTCACACATTTAAAGGTATTTGGTCGTGAGGCCTATGTTCATGTTCCAAAGGAAAACAAGAGTAAGCTAGATAAGAAGGCTGGAAAATGTATCTTTATTGGGTATAAATATGGTCTCAAAGGTTATAAGCTTTGGAACCCAAAAACTAAGAAGGTTGTGTATAGTCGAGATGTGGTATTTAGAGAAATGAAGTATGTTGTTAAACATGAATTCCTACAATGTAAGGAAGAACTAGAGAAAATAGAGTTTGATTTAAAGGATGATGAATCAGAATTTACAAAAGAACATGAATCTGAAGAAGAATATCCTCATACTCCAGTATTGAGGAGATCGGTTCAAGAAAGAAGGCTACCGAAAAGGTATACTCCATTTGATTTTCATTCAAATTTTTCTTTGTCTATTATTGATGATGATCCTACAATTGTTAGGGTGGCAGTGCATTCAGAGGATGGAAAACTCTGGAAAAAGGCCATGGATGAAGAAATGAAAGCCTTGGATAAGAATGAGGCTTGGTATCTAGTGGAGTTTCCGACTGGAAGAAAGCCCATTGGCAACACATTGGTATTTAAAAAGAAGTTGAATGCAGAAGGAAAAATGGAGAAATACAAAGATTGATTAGTAGAAAAGGGTTAGTCCCAGGTTGAGGGAATTGATTTTGGTGAGATTTTTTCTCCTGTTGCCAAGTTAACTTCTATAAGATTTATTTTATCTATTGTTGCTGCATTTGATTTTGAAGTAGAACAAATGGATGTGAAAACAACATTCCTACATGGGGATTTGGAAGAAGAAATCTGTATGAAGCAACCATAAGGCTTTGTTGTGAAGGGAAAGAAGGAGTTGGTATGCAAGCTGAAAAAGTCCTTGTATGGTTTAAAACAATCACCAAGGATGTGGTATAAAAAATTTGATACTTATATGCTGGGACTTGGATTCACAAGAAGAAAAGAGGATCACCATGTGTATTTTAAATTAAATGGTGATTATTTGATTTATTTGGTCTTGTATGTGGATGACATGTTGCTGGTAGGAAACAACAAGGAGATTATCCAGGATGTGAAAACTCAGTTGTCCTCTAAATTTTACATGAAGTATCTCAGTGCTTCAAATTTCATTTTGGGAATGGAAATTAAAGGAGATCGGAAAAAGAGGAAACTCTGGTTAAATCAGACAAAACATGTCGAGACAATATTGTAGAGGTTTAATATGCAGGAATGTAAACCGGTCAAGGTCCCTATTCCTGTTGGTGTAAAGTTATCTACGGATCAGTGTCCCAAGACACAGGAAGAGGAGGAGGACATGTCTCATGTTCCATATGCGAGTGTAGTTGGATATTTGATGTATGTAATGGTCTATACTAGAATGGACATTGCACATCCAGTGGGATTTTTGAGCAGGTATATGACAAAACCAGGGAAGGAGCATTGGACAAAAAAAAATGGTTTTCAGGTATTTGTGTGGCACTGCTAGCTATGGATTGTGCTACCAAGGAAGACAGGGATTGGACAGAGTGTTAGACATACATGGATTTGTAGATGTAGACTAGGCTGGAGATCTGGATCGTAGGAGATCTACAAGCGGGTATGTGTTTAACCTCTTTGGAGGAGAAATGAGTTGGATGAGAAAAAGACAGGTTGTAGTGGCACTTTCAATTACAAAAGATGAATACATGGCATCCACTCATGCAAGTAAGGAAGCAATATGGTTACAAATATTTTGTTTAGGTATTGGGTTGGTACAAAAAGTTGTAAGGATAGATTGTGATAGTCATAGTGCAATTTTTTTAGTGAAGAACCCTACTTATCATTCAAAGACAAAGAATATGGATAGTCAATATCACTTTGTGAGAGACATGGTTGAAGAAAAGAAACTGTTGTTGATGAAGGTGGACATTTTGAATAATGTTACAGATTCATTAACAAAATCCGTGAGCACTGAGAAGTTCTCTTGGTGTAGAGGATCCTTGGGAATTGATGCCCTAGATTGTTGACTATGTAACCTTGTAACCCCTTGTATGCAAAGAAAACAACAAGTGAGAGAATATTGGGTATGTGTTATATTCTTTGCACAACTAGATTTAGTGTCTTCTACGTTGTGCCAAGCATGCAAGGGGGTTTGAGGGGGGTCGACTAGGCGTGAAGGGGGGTTTGAGGGGGGGCTGCTAGGTGCCTCTGAGAACTTTTTTCCCTGGGGAAACATGTCACATTTTTTCCTCGTTTTTTGTGTCGCCTTGATTTTCATTTCCATTGTTGGGAATTTTTTCAGCACATGGTTTTTGTTGATGGTTTTCTATTTCTGATTAAGGAATTGGGGTTGTTGACTAATCCAGGTCATTGGGTTAGGGTTTTGGATACTGCTGGCTCCTATATGTATATTGTATTATAAATAATGTATCACTATGAATGGATATAGAATATGATGGTTTTCTCGGTTTGGGTTTCCAGGGGAAAATTCTCTGTGTAATGTGTGTATTTTCCATTGTATCTTTTCTGTTTTTTTTATTGAAAATATGTTTGCAGTAAAATATTGTACAAGGTTAAAATATACATGGAAGAGGAAATCTACATGAAACAACCCGAAGGATTTGTAGTAAAGGGAAAGAAAGATTTGACACTGTGCAAACTAAAAAGATCCCTTTATGGTCTAAAGAAATCACCAAGGATGTGGTACCAAAATTTTGACACATACATCCTTAGTTTTGAGTTTGTGAGAAGAAAGTATGATCACTACATATATTCCAAATAAGAAGGTGGGAATTTCAAATATGTAGCATTGTATGTTGACGACATGTTGTTGATTGGAAACAACATGAACACAATAAAGGAGGTGAAGAAGAAGATATCCTCCAAGTTCGACATGAAGGATCTCGATGCAACAAAATTCATTATGGGAATGGAGATTAAGAGAGATCAAGTATCTAGAAAGATTTGGTTGAACCAGATGAAGTATATTGAAACAATCTTGAAACGTTTCAGCATGTAGGATTGCAAACTTGTGAAGGTGCCAATTCCTGTGGGAGCAAGGCTAACTGCTGAATAGTGTCCAAGGACATAGGAGGAAATAAAAGACATGGAACATGTTCCCTATGCAAGTGTTATTGGTAGTCTAATGTATGCGATGGTATGCACTCGAATAGACATTTCCCATGCAGTGGGAGTGTTGAGTAGATACATGTTGACACATGGGAAGGAGCACTAGAAAGATGTCAAGAGAGTGTTCAAGTATTTGTGTGGCAAAAAATATTATGGTATTTTCTACCAAGGAAAAACTGGAGGTGACAGTGAATTAAATGTACATGGCTTTGTCGACAATGACTGGGCTGAAGATCTGGATCAACGAAGGACGACCAATGGATATTTGTTCAAAATGTTCGGTGGAGAAATCAACTGGATGAGTAAGCGACAAACAGTTGTATCCCTGTCAACAATAGAATATGAATACATGGCAGCCACTCATGGAAGCAAAGAAGTAGTATGGCTGCAAAGGCTGTGTTCAGGAATTAGGTTTGAGAAGAGAGATATGAAGATAAGTTTCAACAGTCAAAGCACAATATTTCTGGCAAAGAAACCAACTTATCATTCTAAGACTAAGAACATTGATGTAAAATACCATATCGTGAGAGACATGGTGGAAAGAAACAAGGTGCTGGTGGAGAAGGTAGACATGTTGGAAAACTTAGTAGACTCTTTGACCAAGTCTGTGAGTGTTGTGAAGTTCTCTTGGTGTAGAGAGGTAATGGGATTTGAGAATTGCTGCTTTGGGTATGTGAATGATAGTTCGGAGGTCTCTCGATTTCAACAAAGAAAAAAACAAGTAGGATAATGTTGGGTTGTTATATTCTTTGCAGTGAAAGTTTAGTCGAGGTGGATCGACTGACAGTTGAAGTCGAAGGAATAGACAACAAGTCGAAGGTCAAGGTGGTTCGACTGGGTAAAGTTGAAGTCGAAGACATTGAAAACAAGTTGAATTCGAAGACATTAAAAACAAGTTGAAGGTCAAGGTGGTTCAATCAGGTAAAGTTGAAGTCGAAGACATTGACAACAATTTGAAGAGGTCAACCGACAAGAGGTCGATAGGTGGGTGTGTGGAAACCGACTGAAGACCGAATGAAGGATGACTAGTAGTCGATTGGTAATCCAACTCGGTAGTTGACTGTAACAAAATCCTGAGATTCACGGGATTTTTAGCCAATGATCTATGTGGATATGTAACCATTTTTGGGCACCTTTTATTTAGGGTTTTTCCTACTCTAAAGCCTATAAAGAAGGCGTGTTTTAATACTGTAAGAGGAGATGAAATCATAGAGGTTGCTGGTCATGCAGTTGTAAGACGAATTGGATAAAAGGTTGTTCTTGTGTAAAGAAAGAAGGTATGCTGTCGATTGTGTCTTAGGTGTGGACCAATGTTAGACATGTAACCTTTTATTTTGAATGAATAAGACAACAATAGATCATAACGCTCAAGGAATGCTGGTTTTCCTGGTTTGGGTTTCCAGGGTAAAATCTTTGTGTATTATGTGTTTGCTTTGTCATTTAATTTCTTGATTAAATATTTCTCCCTCTCTTTTGCTAGGTCTAGCGTGGAAGTGTTACTCATTTGCTAAAAATTTATGCTCCCAACCTTAGCTTGGAGCATGGTTGAATTTGAGATTGGATGGCTTCCAAACTTCTTATTGTGGATTGGATTGTTGGGTGAGATTTTAACATCGTAGACTAGGAGGGTGATCATGGTGGTGATACATGTACTGTGATTAGCAGATCTGAGATGCAAGCTTGGTATTAGTGCAAGGTCATCCTTCAAGTATGTGAACCCAATTGGAAGAAAAAGGGGGTTGTCTATGGCGTATGGTTCACTTGGACCAATTATAGGTAGGGTTGGGATAGTTATTTTTAATCATGTCTATGGCTCGAGGGAGTACATATCTGTTATCACATATAGTTGTCAAGGTCAACATGTTGTCCAAGTTTGCGGCCTACACAAGGAACGTCAAAGCACAACGTTCAGAGCAGTTCATTTTGGGCTGGAAATGCAAGAAATAGGCGAGATCAACTTTAGCGATGGGCATTCTCGAGAATATCAATTTGGCGGATTCTAAAGTTGGCGGATGGTTAAGCTTGGCAATGGTGCTAAATCTAGCAGGTGTGCCCATATATCATATCAGGACCATATCTACGACTACAGTTCATTGCGAGGACACAACATGCTCAGGTGATAATTTTCTTGAGAGGTCCCACAATTGAAACCATGGTAAGGCGAAAGTGCTACGTGGCGAAAGGTGGTGGATTGTGGGACCAAAAGCGGTCTGAAACCAAACCACTTTTGAGAATCCCCACAATCACATGATTATATAGCATCCTATCCTAGAGCAGCACGTGGACACCCCTTGAGGTTTAAGTCTCGTTGAGTCCCCGAGGAAAAGAAGTTAATGGAAGCCGTTGAGGTGATTGAGACATCATCTCCTTACATAAATGGAAGGCCAGAAAAGGGACCAACCATGAAGGCAGGTTGTCATCCCATACTGACAGAGATCGCATCTGACAGAAGAATGCATGGGCAGTCTGAATGGCGTATGCATGCATAGCTTGACAGAAAGGCTCATCGATGCAAATAATTGAACGCATGACATGATCGCACCTCGGGAAGTTGGAGCCAGTTCTAAGTATAAATATGTATTTTTGATATTTTGTTAGGGTCGATGGTTGAGCTAGGATCCCGTATTGTAAACTTTTGATGAAGCTCTGGTTCTCTGGTTATGTAACTTGATTTGAGACTTCTTGTTTAATGAAAGTCATCTTCTATTTCCATCTTGTTTTGCCTCTAATACTGAAGTGTCCATGATTGAAAGATTCACATGGATTGTTATAGCTGTATTGTGATGTATGTTTAATCGCAGTTCCGTTTTAATGCTCTTCATTTTCCTAAAACCTCGAATCCAAGAGGATCTTGTTTTCTGAGTTTTTATTCCTTAGGCTGCTGGAAGACCGGATGTCCATGGTAGACCTCTACATTCTCATCACTAGTTCTTCATCCTACTCACCTTTACTACAAATTAATGACTGAAGTTGAATCAAGAACTCAACTGCTTGTGCATGCTGGTCCAATTTTTGGAGTTAAAACAATATTTTCTTGAGTATGCGCCCATTTGAACCCCTTTAAATTTATTCATTGTGACATAAAAAACTGATGGGTACTGGGCTTATCTCCAATGCAATCTGGAGGTGACTTATAGTGCTAACATTTATGGTGCCATTGTCGAGGAACGAATTGAAGATTTTTCCCTGGGATAGAACGACAAAGAGCTTCTGATTCTGAATGCGCATCAGATATCATAACCATTGAAGATTGTGCTTGCACCTGGCGACTCCACTATGTTGACTCCACTATTTCACTTGTGGTTGCCTCTGTCTACACTTGAAGCTGACCCATATAATTTTTCTTGAGAAGCATTTTAGCAACTTCTTTATCAGCTTGAAAGTTCCCTAGGAGATTGACAACGATTATATTTGGTCTTTTATAGTGAACAAAGACCAGACACATTTAGACTGCATATCATTCACCTCGTGACTCCATGATTAAAGGATCTGGTGGCGAATCCACTGTTTTGAAATGGAAAGAATCTTTGCTCAGAGGTTTGCTCCTTTTAATTTGTCCTATGTTCCTATTTTTCCTAATGTTGTTCCTACTATGGATGAATGGGGTGATTTTTTGCCCATATTTAGAGAGTGTAAAGAGGACAACCCTGCAAAGCATCTCCGTGAGTTTCATGAACTCATGCATCAATGGGAGATACATCATGAGGATGTATTATTAAATATGTTCATGTTCTCATTAGCAGGAGATGCTCGTGAATGGTATCACTCCTTACCCCCTGCTAGCATCTCCTCCCTGGGAGAATTTCATGCAGCTTTCAATAGGCACTATCAAAAGTTTTATTCTTCTAAGTTAATTTATCATAATTGTTGTGAATAATATAAAGACTGTGTTCAAGGTATGCCTGTTTCAAACGAAATATGTGAGAATGAAAGTTGTGAGGATGAAACCTATGAGGACGGAAGCTGTGAGGATGAGGGGTATACCTCGGAGGAGTTGATAAATCTGGTAAAATCACTTTCTGCAAGAATGGAAAAATTGGAGGCAGATCATGCTTGCTTCTCTTATTAAGGAGATGCAGAGGATATTCTGGTCCTTGAAACAAATGTTTTTCGCAGACCTGCTTATGATGAAGAAGTGATTTCAAATACTAACCAAGAGCAACCAAATTTTGATGAATATCCCGATGAATATGAGGAAGAGTAGAGCTTTCCCATGGTTCCAGTGTATGATGATTATGACTCTGATTCTTGGGAGAACCATGAAGAAGAAGAGGAAGAGCTAGAGGGACAATTTATCTCCTGTCCAGAGCCTATCAGTGAGAAACCATCGCCCATGGCCAGTCAACCTGCATCGACTGTTCACCCACCTGTGCTTACCAGTGATATTCAACATTGTGTGAGCAGTTGTGGAGCAGAACGGGCTGTCTCTTACAAATTTTCTGGAGTTTTCCACTCAGTCTATGATCCTGTCAGTGAGTACTTGGAGTGGCATTTCCTTCATATCTTGGAGCCGCCCAACTTTATCTCAACTTCAACCTTTGGAGAGAATTTGGAGGATGTAATCGTTCTGCTGTCATGGTTGCATCACCTGCTATCAATCACTGACAGAGTAAAAGAGCTTCCAGTTAGGAAGTTACTTGAATGGTTATGGTGGAAGTTTTCTTTCATCTAGCACTTTGTAAAGATAAGTTAGTATAGGATTGTACATAAATAAGCTCCTACTAGAGCTCATGTGTTTGTTTTCGTTTTTAGTAGAGTAGTGTGTACATATTTCCCTGTTTTCTTCAACAAACGTTTTGAGCTAGACTCCATAGCCAAATGCATAAGGGGACTGGAACTGCTTGTTCTTGGTATATTGTAAGGAGCATGCCATACCCTGTGGAGCCAAATGTTATCACATATAGTTGTCAAGGGCAACAGGTTGTCCAAGTTCGCGGCCTACACAAGGAACGTCAAAGTGCAATGTTCAGAGAAGTCCATTTCAGGATGGAAATGCAAGCAACAAGCGAGATCAACTTCAATGACAGGCATTCCTGAGAATATCAGTTTGGCAGATTCTAAAGTTGGAAGGCAGTTAAGCTTGGAAGTGGTTCTAAATCTAGCAGGTGCACCCAGATCTCATATCAGGACCAGATCTATGGCCACATTTCATTGCGGGGACACAACATGCTCAGGCGATAATTTTCTTGAGCGGTCCTGCAATTGAAACCATGGTAAGGAGAAAGTGCTACGTGGAGAAAGGTGGTGGATTGCGGGCCCAAAATCAGTCTGAACCCAAACTACTTTTGAGAAGCCCCACAATCACATGATTATATGGAGTCCTATCCTAGAGAAGCACGTGGCCACCCCCTGAGGTTTAAGTCTTGTTGAGTCCTCGAGGAAAAGCAGTTAATGGAAGCTAGTGAGGTGGTTGAGACATCATCTCCTTCCATAAATAGAAGGCCAGAAAAGGGACCAACCATGAAGGCAGGTTGTCAGCCTAGACTGACAGAGATTGCATCTAACATAAGACTACATGGGTAGTCTGACTAACGTCTGCATGCACAGCCTGACAAAGAGGCTCGTCGATGCAAAGAATTGAACACATGACATGATCGCTCCTCGGGAAGTTGGAGCCAGTTATAAGTATAAATATGTATTTTTGATATTTTGTTAGGGTCAATTGTTGATCTAGGCTCCCATATTGTAAAATTTTTATGAAGCTCTGGTTCTTTGGTTATGTAACTTGATTTGAGACTTCTTGTTTAATGAAATTCATCTTCTATTTCCATCTTATTTTTCCTCTGATATTGAAGTGTCCATTATTGAAGGATTCACATGGATTGTTATAGCTGTATTTTGATGTATGTTTGATCACAGTTATGTTTTAACGCTGTTCAGTTTCCTGAAACCTCGAATCCAAGAGGATCTTGTTTTCTGAGTTTTTTATTCCTTAGGCTACTGGAAGATCGGATGTCCATGGAAGATCTCTACATTCTACTCACTAGTTCTTCCCCCTATTCACCTTTACTACAAATTAATGAATAAACTTTAATCAAGATCTCAACTGCTTGTGCATGTTGGTCCAGTTTTCTGAGTTAAAACGATATTTTCTTGAGTATGCGCCCATTCGACCCCCTTTAAATTTATTCATTGTGACATAAAAAACTGATGGGTACTGGGCTTACCTCCAATGCAATCTGGAGGTGACTTATAGTGCTAACAATAACATTTTCAAGAAAGCTTTGTCTAATGGATGTTTTAATGGATGTTATGGGCTTAGATCATTTTCCTATTTGTATTGTAATATCAATGGGTAGCATGATTGAATCAACACCCTCAACCTTGTTTAAGTTGAATGTGTCACATTTGGACTTGGTGGATTTCCTTATCCTTGTTTATAGGTCTTAGGACCTTTCTCCTAGGTCAGTGGGGGAGTGGGATTGGATACTTTGGTGGGAGGATGTTGTATATTTCATAATGAAATTTATGAAAGGGTGGGATAGGATGATGGTGTGAAAAAGGAGAAAGGAGTTGTAGAATTCTTGACTTAGACTTGAGGAGGTATGCATTTTTCTTAAGGATCTCTATAATGTGCTACCTTATAAATTGCCATGAAAAGTGGTGGTTAATAGGGTTCTTAGTTTTCATTGAGAAAATGGATCTCTTGTAGAGGATCCAACAAAGGTAAAATGTATGTTTGAATATTCTCTCCTTATTCTTTGATGGATTATGTGGTGGATGCTAGGAATTCTTGTTGTAGGGCCATTCCATGCAAAGTTTCTATTGGTGACCAAGATTAATTGGATAGATATTTATTGAAAGAAGAGTTCTTTGCAATTCTTAGTTCTATGAAAAATGGGAAGTCATTATATATGGATGGTCTTCCTTGTGATTTATACAAAACCATGTGGTACATGATCAAGGATGATTTCTGTTTTTTTGCAGCATAAGTATTCTCTTTAGATAGGCAATCTAAATCTCTCAATAAAGGCATTACCAAGGTCATTCCCAAAAACACGAATAGGGATAGAATTAGGGGTAGGAGGCCCATTACTTTTCTCAGTGATGCATACAAGATTATGGCTAGACCAGTGGCTTTGCATATTCACTCAATTGCACAAAAGGTAGTTCACAATGAGTAGACAAGTTGTGTATAGCGTCAATTTATCTAGACATTGTAATCTTAGCTTGGGATACCTTGGAGTCAAATCAAGATATTGGCCAACAATGTCTTTTTTTGAAGATTGATTTTGATAGATATTATGATCATGTAGACTAGGACTTCATCATAGACATGTTCACTTGATTATGTGTGTCCATGGTGAACACATTGTTATTTAATGTGTTTTAATTTGTCTAAATTAATAACTCATTGTACCATTGCATATTGTTGTATCGATATATTCCCCAAGGGTGCCCCTTGGCCTTTTATTTGTGTGTTTTGAAGGTGGATGTGCTAGGAAATGAGACACACTTCCACACTAAACCTAGCAGAAGAGAGGAAGAAAGACTTAATCAAGAAAGTAAATGACACAACAAGCACATAATACACAGAGATTTTACCCTGGAAACCCAAACTGGGAAAACCAACATTCCTTGAGCATTCTACTCCTTGTTGTCTTATTCATCAGAATAAAAGGTTATGTGTCTAACCTTGTTCCACACCTAAGAAACAATTGACATCATACCCTCTTGCTTACACAAGAACAATGATGTAGCCAATTTGGCTTACATCTACATGACCAACAACCTCTACGATTATTGATTCCTAAATATCATATTTTACAACATTACAACAAACCTTATTTATAGGATTTACAATAGGAAAAACCCTAAAGAAAAGGAACCCAAAAAAAGGTTACAGATCCATGCAGATCATTGGCTAAAAATACTACAAATCTCGGGATTCTGTTATAGTCGACTACCAAGTCAGATTACCATCGATTACCAGTCAACCTTCATTCGGTCTTTAGTTAGTTTCCACATGCCCATTGTCTACCTCTTGTCGGTTGACCTCTTAAACTTTCTTTCGATGTCTTTACCATGTCGAACCACCTTGACCTTCGAATTTGACTTTACCCAGTCAACTCACCTCTACCTTTGACTTGCTTTCGATCCACCTTGACTTTGTCTTAACCCAATCAAACCACCTCAAAATTCAACTTCAACTGTCAGTTGATCCACCTCGACTTTCACTGCAAAGAATATAAAAAACCAACATTCTCCCACTTGTTGTCTTCTTTTTTGAAACTGAGAGACCTTTGAAATTTCATTCATAGACCCAGGGAAATGATTCCCATTACCTATTTTCACCAAGAGAACTTCAAAACACTCACATACTTGGTCAAAGAGTCTTCTATGTTTTCCAACGTGTCTACTTTCTCCAACAACACCTTGTTTCTTTCCACCATGTCTCTCATGAAATGGTATTATACATCAATGTGCTTAGTCTTGGAATGATAAGCATGGTTCTTTCCTAGAAATATTGCGCTTTGACTGTCACAATTTATCTTCATAGCTATCTACTCAAACCCAATTCCTGAACACAACCTTTGCAACCATACTGCTTATTTTCTTCCATGAGTGGCTGCCATGTATTCAACTTCTGTTGTTGACAAGGCTACGACCACCTGTCGCTTACTCATGCAACTGATTTCCCCACCAAACATTTTGAACACATATCCACTGGTCGACCTCTATCGATCTACATCTCCAACCTAGTCGACATTGATAAAGCCATGCACATTTAATTCACTGTCACCTACAAGTTTTCCTTGGTATCAAATAGCATAATATTTTGTGCCACATAAATACTTGAATACTCTATTGACAACTATCCAGTGCTCCTTCCCAAGTGTCAACATGTATCTTTTCAATACTCCCACTACATGGGCAATGTCTGGTCGAATGCAGACCATTGCATACATTAGAATACCAACAACACTTGCATAGGGAACACATGGCATGTCCTATATTTCCTCCTGTGTCTTTGGAAACTATTCATTAGTTAACCATTCTCCCATAGGACTTGGAACATTCACAATTTTGCAATCTTGCATGTTGAAACATTTCAAAACGATTTCAATATAATTTTTTTGGTTCAACCAGATCTTTCTAGTTGCTCGATCTCTCTTGATATCCATTCCCAAAATGAAGTTCGTTGCATCGAGATCCTTCATGTCGAACTTGGAGGATAACTTCTTCTTCACCTCCTTTATTGCGTCCATGATGTTTCCAATCAACAACATGTCGTCGACATACAATGCTACATATATGAAATTCCCACCTTCTTCTTTGGAATATATGTAGTGATCAACTTTTCTCATCACAAACCCAAAACTAAGGATGTATGTGTCAAAAGTTTGGTACCACATCCTTGGTGATTTCTTTAGACCATAAAGGGATCTTTTTAGTTTTCACACCAAATCTTTCTTTCCCTTTACTACAAATCCTTCAGGATGTTTCATGTAGATTTATTCTTCTAGGTACCCATGTATGAACGATGTCTTCACATCCATTTGTTCTATCTCTAGATCAAATGATGCAGCGAGAGACATTACTACTCTAATGGAAGTTAATTTTGCGTCAGGGGAAAAATATCACCGAAGTCAACTCCTTTGACTTGGGAATATCCTTTCTCTACCAATTGAGCTTTGAGTTTCTCAACTTGACCTGCTGCATTCATCTTCTTCTTGAATACCCATTTTCTACCAACATGCTTTCTTCCATTAGGTAAATTGAATTAGTCCCATGTCTCATTCTTATGCAAGGATTCCATCTCTTCGACCATGGTGTCCTTCTAGAGTTTTCCCTCTGCTGATTCGACTACCTCCCCGACCGACTTGAGATCATCGTCGATGGTAGTTAACATAGATGCATAATATAAGTTGGGTGAAATATACCTTTCGACTGGTTTTCTTACTCTTCATGCTCCTTAAAATTGGGGTCAGTTGTTTCACCTCTTCTTCTGATTCGCTCGACTCATTTGAATCATCTTATTTGTTCCTCATTTCAAACAACACCTTCTCATGATTATTCTTGGTATGAACAATTTCTTCAATATTAGGCTTACTTCTGACTTCTTTGAAGAAAACTTATCGACTATACATTGTTTTCCTTGATGCAGGATCCCAGAGATTATATCCTTTCATTCCTCCTTTGTATCCAATGAAAATAGATTTGGCTTCCTTCTTGTTCAACTTGCTCCACTTTTCCTTGGGAACATGCAAAAATGCATCACATCCAAATAATTTGATATGTGAAACCAAAGGCTTTTTACCTGACCATATCTCATGTGGAGTTGTGTCAACTAGCACCAACAAAGGAGATACATTCAATAGATATTTTGTAGTGTTGATTGCCTCCACCCATAATTTTTGTGTGAGGCAAACACCACTGAGCATGCTCCTTTCCTTGTCCATCAATGTTCTGTTCATTCTCTCATAAACTCCATTTTGTTGTGGGGTACATGGTATGGTATTTTGGCGTGCTATGCTACACTACTTGCAGAACTGGCCAAATTATTTTCCACATAATTAATCACCATATTTAGTCCTCGACACCTTAATATTCTTATCTGTTTGGTTTTCTACAAGAGATTTAAACTATTTGAATTTATCGAAAACCTATGAATTCTTCCTCAGGACGTATATCCATGTCTTCCTCGAAAAATAATCTATGAAGGATACATAATACAAGGATCCATCAAGTGAAGGAACTGTAATAGGGCCAAACACATCACTATGAACCAACTTTAGAATCCCATTTTCACTTGTCATTCCATATGGGAACCTCACCCGAATTTGTTTTCCATATATACAATGTCCAAAAAAGTCGACTTCTAAATTACATGCAAGAAATTATTCGACCATACCTTTGTCATGTATAGCTCGAAGTCATTTCTCTCTACTATGTCCCATCCTCTCGTTCCATACCATGGTCGGGTCGAATTTATGATGACTTGTCAAACGGTTGGAATTGACTCATACTGAGTCAAGTCGAGTCGAGTCGACTTCGATAACAATGATGATGTTACATCCAGTCGAGTTGACACTCCCTAGTAACTTGTATAGGGTTCCAATCCGAACTCCTTTCATTAATACCATCACACCTATGGCCATCTTTCATGAATCCTTCTGAAATAGAGTGTGAAAACCCAAATCACTCATCTTGCTGATAGATATCAGGTTTCTTTCCAAACCCGGAATGTGTAGCACACCTGGAAGAGTTCTACTCCTCCCATCCTGCAACATCAGTCGAACTGAAGCAAATAGCGTGAATTTCCCACATGGATGGCGTTGCGACCTCTCAGTCTGTAGATCTCTCTCAGGAGTTGAATTGGCTCTCAGACCATCAATGGATCCTCTTTGATGCACACATGCCCTTTTACTTTCCTTATGCAGGTCCACACAAAACCCGTAGGTGCTTAATATTTATCCCCCTTCCTCCTATGATTTAAACCATGAGTGCTAGCCCATTTTCCCCAAATAGAATGGGAATATGACCTCAGGATAGAACCAAGCGCTGGACAAAAAGGTTCTATTCATAGCTTCGAGACTTCGACACTCTGGAGGATTCACTAAAATTTACACACAAATCACTTGGAGTGGTTACTGGCCGAATTCGGTCATAAAGTGATGTTGATCGACGGGTGCAGATTTTACCTTGTCCTTCCACTTTCCTCCTTTATTTCAAATGGTCAAATATGACAACTAGCATGAGTTCTCCCTCCTCCATGATCTACGGTGGATATCTACTCTGGGACTCTAGGCTTCAGACAATTCTACGAATCCAATACAACACACAATAACTCCCAGAAAACCGAATGCCGAACCATGATCTACAACTCACACTCCTCCTGCAGCCAACGACTGTGATTAACTCCAAAAATTTGACACTCTAGGGTTCCTTTTCTCCAAACAACTACCACCAAACTTTAGAAAAATCGAATGCCGAATTGGCGAAGGGAAGAGATCTACAACTGAGGCTCCCCTATTTGATCGATGAAGAAGATCAACTCTGGGATTTTGAGCTTCGGGGCTCCGACCACTCTGCAACAACTCACTGTTCCAAATCGCCGAAGTGGAGAATTCAAAAGGATTTGGGACTTTAATGATCCCGCTCTTTTGATTGATTGGACGACTTTCGATCTCTCCATGCTCCAAATCTAACAACTTCTATTCTCTCGCCTATACTTCATGTCCCTTTTTCTCTGGGTTTTTTTAAATCAATGACCCATGCTGCAATGCCAGTCTACGGATGAGATTAATTTGGAACTCAGGGCTTTGAGGGTTTTCCCCTCTTGGAAAAACAAGGACCAATCTTTCTCGGAGTGTCAAATATCTGAATCGTGAGATATACAACTCACATTCTCTTGTGCTCAGATCCAATGACTGGGATTTGATCTCCTTTGCCCACGCTTATCCTCTTCTCTCTAATATTCCTTCTTGCAAGATCTGATGGTCTAGATCTATTTCCACAGCCAATCCAACGGATAATGTAGGTTCTTCTCCTTCTCGGCTCCACCTTTCCTCCAACAAAGGATTTCTCAAATTTTCAAAGGCTTGGCCTTTGATCTCTTCTTTGTAGGGTCAATTCATTAGCCTCTTCTTGCGTTCTATGAAACACTATCCCTCCTGATCTTGGAACTTATGATAAGTTCTCTGGCACACTCCTTGCGCTTCTCCCGTAGTCTGGAACTTTATAAAGTCCTTGCCTTCTACACTCCTTGCATAGGCTCTGCACACACTAGTGCTATTTCTCCTGATATTTCAACTCCTCAACTTCAAAGGGCTCGGTCATTTGTTATTCCAAATGACTCCTTATGCCCTCTCGACACTTCCACTATTTATCCCGAGCTTGTGAACATAGTTACATTTTTCCTTCAGTGCCCTCCTGGAACTTTGTGGTCTTCCTCCTGAGCTTACCAACACTTTGAAAAAGAGTTGTCTTTGTGCACTTCTTACACTCACTCTCCTGATTCTTAGTCCTTAAAGAATCATTTGTGCACTCCTTGTACTATCCCTTCTAAGCTTATAACTGGTTCTGGTGTGCCCACTTGGCATGCTCCTCATAGAAATCTTGACTGAGTTCTAGCGCACTCCTTGCGCTGGCTTTTCAGATTTCTCCAATAAATCTGATCTTCACTCCTTTTACAACCTTGAGAGCCCAAAACACTCAGAAATCCACACATACAGGGAATTCTATCTACTCCTGCAAATAAAACATTTATATAGTCATGGAATTCACATATGCACAATAAAAAATTCATAAAACCACACACAATCACATAGACACAAATATACTCATAAATAAAATCAACTTTGATTATTTGTGAATGTTTACAATATTTACAATGGTTTCAAGACTGGACTATAACAAAGTCTTAGTTCTTCTTCCTCCCTCTCCAAAAAACACTTACATCATATCCAACTTGACTTGTTGGAGGAGCCTCCTTTGGTTCATTACTCTTTCTCCCAGAGCTTCCAATTCTTCATACAAATCAAAGGGTAGATCATTCTAATATGCCATGCTGACTTTATCACTTGTGGCATTGAATTTCCAATCCTCTACAGACTCCAATTCTGCAACAATCTTCTCTACACCTTCTTATTGTAAGAAAACTCTCTTGGGCTGTTCATATTTAGATTCTATGGGATATTGCTCAACCATTTCCTCTGACATTTTTCTTTCTTCCAGGTCATATGTTCCTCTATCATCTCCTTTGGTTGGCATAAGTCCAACTTCATCTAGTGGTTCCTCATGCTGGAATTCTTCTTTATTGTCTTCTATTTCTGCAAAACTTTGATCCTCCAGCTCTCCTTGAGAATTCTCTTAGCTCAAAACTGTGTGGGCCTCCTCCTCTTTCATCTCTTGGGGAATATATTAGTGTCTGATCCTTCTCCTCCTCCATGACAGTCTTTGCTGGATGCCCTTCTTCTTATGCACCTACAATTACACACAAACTGCTAGTTTTTAAAACATTTTGCCCAATGGCCTCTTCTTTGGATGCCTCCTGCGTCACCTCCTCATGTGAAACACATGAATTTGCCTCTACTGGTTTTCTTAGTAGGAATATGATGATTCCCCCAATGATCAGAATGCACCTCTGATCCTCCTCCTTGAGAGTTGAAGTATTCAACTTCTCATCATCTTCATTCATGCAACTTGCGATTCTACATGAATCTTCATGTTCAATCTCATGAGGCTTATTTTCTTCTTCCTCTCTCTCCTTCTTTGTAAACACTCTTTGCTGATCCATTTCCCCCCTATCAACACTCCTCACTGATCTGAACTCTCCTCTGAGTTCCTGAGACTCTCAAACAATCTAATCTTCTCCTTCTCCTCCTGACAATCTAACTTTTCCTTTCTTCCCTCTTGGTAGTTTATGAGATCTTCAACTAATCTCTTCTCATTTCCCTTCTAGAAATATATGAGATCTTCAACTGATCTCTCTTCCTTCACATATACATCAATAATTTCTCCATATTCTGGTTTAAATATGTAAACTATCTTCTCTGCTGATGGGAATTTCTCCTCTAAGTCCTTGAGACTTTCTAAATATCTTGACCATCTCCTCAACATCTGCTTCTGCTTCCTGAAAATCAATTGTTGGATAAGCCACTTCACCTTCTTCTTCATGGGACATTCATACCTCCATCTCTCTTGTTCTCCTTTCTTCATTCTCTTCCATTGCAACATCAATCTGTCGAGCTCCTTTCTAGTCTCCTTGATATATTTATCCATCTTCTCTCTGTTCATCCTCTTGTGGTCTCCTCTTGGACCTTGTATATGGCCTTCAATAGCCATTTTGTCCTCTCCTGTCCCTCTTGGAAAGTCTGTGAGCTTCCACTTGCTCGTCATGAGATACAGTCAACCTCTTCCAAGCCTCTCCTCACTTAGCCTCTCAGTTCACTTGCTGGAACCTTTCTAATATTTTACACTCTTGATGAGTGTAGGAACACACCTCGCTCTTGCTCCTCTCTTGAGCACTGCTTGCTATTCGACTACTGTACTCCAACTGCTCACTTTAAGAGCTCCACATGATCTTCTCTACTCCAAGAACACAACTGGTTCTTTTCTTTCAGCCCACATGGCTATCTGCTACTACCTCCATACCTACAAGTATACTTCACACATATTTCTCATGCTCTACCTTCTCCTACCCTTTGCCTGATTTCTACAGAAAAAAATCTACTCTGATACCACATGATGAAAAGGACGTGAATTTATACCTGGCTAGCATTGTGACCTCCCAATATTTGGATCTCTCTCAGGAGTCGATTTGGGTCTCAGACCCTCACTGGATCCTCTCTGATGAAAATAGGTCCCTTTACTTTCCTTTTGCAGGTCCACAAAAAACCCGCGGGCGCTTAATACTTATCCCCCTTCTTCCTTTGATTTAAACCACGAGAACTAGCCCCTTTTCTCCAAATAGAATAGGAATATGTCCTCGATATAGTACCAAGAACTGGTAAAAAAGGTGCTATTCGGAGCTCTGAGATTCTGACGCTTTAGAGGATTCACCAAGCTTTACACAAAAATCACCCGTAGTGGTTACCGGCCGAATTCGGTCATAAAGTGACGTCAACTAGTGGGTGCGTGTTTTACCTTGTCCTTCCACTTTCCTCCATTCTTTCAAACAGTCAAATATGATGATTGGCATGAGTTCTCCCTCCTCCACGATCTACAGTGGATATCTACTTTGGGACTCCAGGCTTTAGACAATTCCACGACTCCAATACAACACATAATACCTCCCAGACAACCGAATGTTGAATCATGATCTACAAGCCACACTCCTCCTGTAGCCAATGAATGTGATTAAATATGGAACTCTGACACTCCGAGGTTCCTTTATTTAAATGAACACCACCAAACTTATGAACAGCCGAACACCAAATTGGCGAAGGGCGAAGATCTATAGTTGAGATTCTCCTATTTGATCGACGACGAAGATCAACTATGAGATTCAGAGCTTCAGGGATCCATCCACTCTGCAACAACTCATTGCTCCAAATCACTGAAGTGGTGAATTCTGAAGGATTTGGGACTTTAACGATCCCATTCTTTTGATTTGATCAAATGACTTTTGATCTCTCCATGCTCTAGATCTAACAGATGAGATTCTACCACCTGTACTTCATGTCCCTTTTGCTTTGGGATTTTTTAAATCAATGACCCATGCTACACTACTGGTCTATGACTAATATTAATTCGAGACTCCGGGCTTTGGGGGATTTCTCCTCTTGGAAACACACAAAGTAATATTTCTTGGAGTGCCGAATATCTGAATCGTGAGATCTACGACTCACGTTCTCTTGCACTCAGATCCAACGACTATGAATTGATCTCCCTTTCTCGTGCTTCTCCTCCGCTCTCTAGGATTCCTTCTTGCAAGATATGATGGTCCATATCTATTTCCATAACCAATATAATAACTATTGTAGCTTCTTCTCCTTCTCGGCTCCGCCTTCCCTCCAACAAATAATTTCTCAAAGTTTCAAAGGCTTGGCCTTTGATCTCTTCTCTGCAGGGTCAACTTATTTTCCACTTCTTATGTTCTATGAAACACTATCCCTCATGAGCTTGGAACTTACAATAATTTCTTTGGCACACTCCTTGCACTTCTCCCGCAGTCTGGAACTTTAGAAATTTCTTGCCTTCTGCACTACTTGCATAGGCTCTGCACACACTAGTGATATATCTCCTGAGCTTTCAACTCCTCAACTTGAAAGGGCTTGGTCCTTTGTTCATCCAAATGACTCCTTGTGCCCTCCTGGCATTTACACTATTTCTCCTGAGCTTGTGAACATAGTTAAAGTGTTCATTCAGTGCCCTCTTGACACTTTGTGCTCTTTCTCCTAATATTACCAACACTTTGAAAAAGTGTTGGCTTCATGCACTTCTTGCACTCGCTCTCCCGAGTCTTAGCCCTTAAAGACTCATCTGCGCACTCCTTGCGCTTACTCTGTGCAGACTTGCACTATCCCTTCTAAGCTTATTACTGGTTCCAATTTTCCCACTTGGCATGCTCCTCATAGAAATCCTGACTGAGTTCTATCATAGTCCTTGTGCTCACTTTTCAGAGCTCTCCAGTAACTATGATGTGCACTCCTTGCACACCCTTGAGATCCCAGAATACTCAGAAATCCACATAGATAGGGAATTCTATCTACTCCTGCAAACATAACATTTATATACTCGTGGAATTCACATATGCACAGTATTCATAAAACCACACACTCATTCACATAGACACAAAGATACTCAAAAATAAACTCAACTTTGATTAATTGTGAATGTTTACAATATTTACAATGGTTTCAAGATTGGACAGCAACAAAGTCTCAGTTCTTCTTCACTCCTCTCCAAAAACTTACTTACATCATAAAATACATTCATTTATACAATCTTTGCTTCTCGAGCCTTCCCTCCATATCATTTTAGTGCTATCACGTTTAATTAAATGTATTCCTATCACTAAATTTATTACAATAAATACACATTTACAATCTTCAAATTTGAGGTGAAACTCAAGATCTGTACAAACTATGGCCCATTAAAGGTGATTACACCATCCCTACACAAATGCACTGGCTCTTTCTTCCTTGAGCCTTACACAACTTATTACATTAAATTAGATATTTTAAAACAAAATGAGAGGGTTGCACTCTCTCTCCTAGAGATATTCTCCTAATCCTCCTATGTTGCGTTGGCTGCTAACATGTTGCTGAGTGGGAGCGATTCTCTTTCATCATGAACTCTTCCCTCTCTGACAATTTTGGTTGTCGAGTCATCCCCCAATAATACTTCTCCTCCTTCATGTCATTCATATTCACATAACCATTTTCTATGTGGTGTCATATGATAGGATTCTCCTAAATCGATCAACCAAACATCTTGATCTGACTGTGTACTAGTCGATGCCAGGTAGACATCGCCTCATTTATATGGACTCGCCTTTCTCTCAGTTGACTTCTTCTCATCGGATCTTGCACTGAATTCCATTTCCTTCGACTTGCAATCCCTTTTTTAATGCCCAACTTTACCACATTTCCAACATCTTCTTTTCGAATGAACCGGGGATTTATATCTACCCTTCGACTTAGACTTTCTACCAGAGAATTTTTCTTTAACTTTGTCAACCGATCAACCTCTCACCACTAAATTTTTTTTGGTCAATCCTTACATGTTCTTTATTCTCATTTATTCTGACAGTAGATATGAAACCACATTTTATAGTGCTAATGTGTTTGTATTAATCTCTATATCCATGACTAAGCTATCCCACAAGTCTAGAAAAGAACATAGTAGGATAATACTTTTCTCCTCCTTAGTGATTTAATATCCACAGGAGATAACTGGATTATAATGATATTAAACACATTTAAATGATCAGTCACCGAACTTCCATCACTCATCCTCAGAAGATACAATTTTTTTCTGAGAAACAACTTATTTACTAGAGATTTCCATTGGTACAAGCTTCCCAACGTGTCCCACAGTTTCTTGGCCAAATTTTCACTTGAGACATTCAACGATACCAAATCTGCAAGACACGGTCAAATCGTACTCCTCACTCTTCTCTTGAGTTTCTCCCATTCTTTCGTCGACATACCTGTTGGCATGGTACCTGGACAGACTGCTGCCCATTTTTCTCGATCTACAAGGAGATATTCAATTTTAAGCTTCCAAAGATCAAAATTATGGCCATTGAATTTTTCGATCTCTATTCTCGAGTTGCTCACCATTATTTAACACACTTATTTAAATATTTCTAACTTACAACTCTTACTGAACCTAGATTTTAGCTTAGATCCAAGGTTGTTAAGCCAAGCTGTGATACCACATGTTAGGAAATGAGACACACTTCCATGCTAAACCTAGCAGAAGAGAGGAAGAAAGACTTAATCAAGAAATTAAATGATACAACAAGCACACAATACACATAGATTTTACCCTGGAAACCCAAACTGGGAAAACCTACATTCCTTGAGCGTTTTGCTCCTTGTTATCTTATTAATTTAGAATAAAAGGTTACATGTCTAACCTTGGTCCACACCTAAAACAAAATCGACATCATACCCTCTTTCTTACACAAGAACAACCCTATATCCAATTCAAATTACATCTACATGACCACCCTAATCATTGTTTCATTATTTTTCCAAAATTTAGAGGAGAGACTTGTGCAAGAGAGATTTACAAGAAAAGTATTTGGAGTGGGTAGTTTTTTTTGAAGAGCCAAATTTACATACATATTTGCAGAGGAGAAATTTCAGGTATGTGATTTTATTCTATTCATCATCTCAATATTTCCCTTATTTGATTCAAACATATTTCACTGCATTATAAAAAATAAAATAAAAGGGTTTCACAGTTACATTGAGTATTGAAGCCCTATCTTCCTAGTTGTTTATCTTAGTTTTCCGCTCTATGTTTTACAAGTAGATAATTTTTTTAAGAAACTATTTTTTATAGGATTTCTTATTTGTATGTGGCGAATTTGGTATTTGTTGCAATGGGATCACTCATTGCATTGGATCCCAAACCTTATTGCTATAAGTTTTCTTTAAGAAAAGTGCTTTTGTGGTTCACGGTGCGCATTGTACAGGAATAACACACAGATGTGCATTTTCATGTCAACAATACCAATGATCCTAAGTTGGCCATGGGCACTGATGATCCTAAGTCGAATGTGTGCACTGGTGATCCTAATTAAACCATGCACACCGTCACTCTTCCCAATAACAAAGCGCATCGATGCTCCAAACTATAATGCCCTGGTGCTTCCAATAACCATTATTAATAAAAATACTAAAATATTTCTTTTATTTATAATAACTAAAATGGATCGTGGTGCTCCCCAATAACAAAGCACATCGGTTCTCCCCCAATAAGAAAGCACACCGATGATCCCCCAATAACAAAGCACACCAGTTCTCTTCCTAATAACAAAGTACATCGGTGCTCCCCCAATAATAAAGCGCACTGGTGCTCATGTTCTTGTCAACAACACCGTGGAGTTTTAAATAAAAATAACTTTGTTCACATGTTTGAAAGTGTACAAAAAATAATAATGAGGCATCAATTCTTATATTAATTAATAAAGCATTGGCGATTCTATTAATTAATATGGCATCAATGCTTCTATTAATTTATATAGGATCGATGATTCTATTAATCTTATTTTGTAAAAAACATTCATAGTTTTTATATATGATGATTTCTATGAATATGTTTGATATAAGTTCAAGGAAAACAACTTATTGTAGCGAGTACGATGGTAGCTCATCCCAACAAGAGAACAAGGAAATTTCTTTAAGTTGTATTAAAAATTTAAAATCTTTGAATTATTTCTAGGTTTAAACTAATGATGTGTGCTGGTTAAGGCATGTCATGGAAATTCTAAGGGACAATTGAGGGAAAAACCAATACATGCTGGTGGGGATGTACAAGGAGATGGTAAAAGAAATTAACACAATTGCATCATATGGGGAGCCATCCCAACAATTACATTGTGCATAAAAGACATGAAATCATTCATTCATTATTTTATGTACATTGAATTTAATTATTGCATGAAATACTAATTTTCAATTGTTTTGTTGTAGAAAAGAAAAAAAAAATGAAACTCATTGAACACATAAGACAGGACGACGAGGAATAAAAGAGTTGATCGCAAAGTTTGTGAGTACTTACTTTTTCGATCTTTCTTAATATTTAATCTTTGTTATGATATTTATATTTAAATAATTAATTTACACTCATGCATGGATGTCTTCTAATAGGTGCTAACATACAAAGAAGATCCAATTGAAGAATTGATAGACATTGGGTTAAGTATGGGTTGTGAGTATATGTTGAAGTATCAAGGTTTAATTGAAAAACTTATAAGTAGATATGTTGTTCAACTTCCCTTGCTTTATAATTAATGGAACAACAAGAAACCTTTATATTAATTACACTGGCTGTGGTTTATCATGGCATATTAAACATGCTGGAAACAAAGTATGGAGTGCATCCAACACAATATATTTTGAGAGACAACATGAAGCATGGATTCAAAATAATGTTTATTGTTTATGAAACAGTCGCTGCTATGGTGCACTTTTTTATTTACGTAATCATGCACATTCTTATACATATAAATGTAGATATACTTATTACACTTTATTTCTATGTTTATGGATGGAACATAAAAAACAAGTTGATTAAGAAAACATTAGGTTAAATAAATAAAGTACAATATTGCTTACAAGTGATGAATAAATGAGGCATGCACACAACTCGAGCGATGATAACAGTTCAAGCGATGTCGAATGACAATCAATATAATTGAATGTTACTGCAAGTTGTATGTTTTGGAATATTTTTCTGTGAAAATCAGAGATTTTGTTTAATGTACTCGACATATTGTCCCAATTGCATGAGAATATGTTACTGATGAGTGTAACAATTACATATTGGTTTCATTTTGATTATTGTGGACCTTTATGTTGTCCCTTGTCCCATTTTGTCTGACGATGGGTCAATTATTCATATATAATACAATGGGTTTCTTATTTTATTGCATTGTCAAATATTGTAAAATGTTGTGTTGATGATAGATTAATATATGTATGATTTACATTGTTATAAATAATAGAGATGTACTTCGTTGGATAATGCATTAATGCAATCATTATATCAAAAAACAATAAAAAAATACAAAAAACAATATTATTACAACAAATATTCGATTTTGAGATGATTAATTGAAAATTTGTAAAAAAAAATTAATTACAATATATACATATCGTTACAGTGTATTCTTTTGAACTCACTAAATGATGCATTTTATGAGTTATACACACTGGTGCTAAAAATTATGAATTATAACACTTCTTTAAATGACATAATGTACGATTATATTTGTATTGTTTTAAAATATTTCAATGCACATGATTACAATGCTCACTAGTGCATGCATAAACATAAAAATCACCGGTGGTTTTCATTTATGTGTGCGCACCAGTGCTTCTCATTTTTGTGTGCGCATTGATGCTTATCAGTTATGTGTGTGCATCGATGCTTCTTATTTATGTGTATGCACCGATGCTTCTCATTTATGTGTAAGCACCAATGCTTCTCATTTACGTTTGCGCACCAGTGCTCATTATTTATGTGTGTGCACCGATGCTCATTATTTATGTGTGTGCATCGGTGCTTCTCATTTATGTATGTGCAATGGTACCAATGATTCTCATTTATGTGTGTGCACCGATGCATTTTGACAATAAAAGCACCGAAAAAAGAACCTTTGCTACAACTTCGACCTGCCTATTTTTTTTTTTAGTTATATGGAACATTCATTAAAACCTCCGCAAAAATATTCGCAACCAATAGAGGAGGTTGCAGAAGAGTTTTTTTTTTTTTTTTTTTAATTTTGCCAAATTTTATAACACCAAAAACCTCCACAAAAACCTCAGCTAGAAGGTGTTCTCCTTGTACTGTTTTTTCCTTCTAGCTTTGTCATGGTGTGTTTTATGTGATATTCCTTATCAATTGTGATTTGATTTTTCTAGTCATTTGTAAGGTATCCATAGGTGTGAGCAATTCATGGAAAAATAACCTTGCAGATTTTGAGACCAGTGCTTGCTCAATAACAAACCATAATCTTTCAAGATATCAACAAATTTGACAAAATTTGGGACATGAAGATAACCTAATCATGACATCCTTTAGTTCCTCAATAAAATTCAAATTAAACTTGTCTAATTGAATGATCCATTTAGTACATTTAGAAGGGACACCATTAATCTTTTCGTAGATAGAGTAAGGAATTACATCAAAATCTGATGCTCTTAATCCATTAGACGATTGTGTACATTATAATTAAATATTTCAAAGGATAGGAGGAATAAAGGGGTTTGTGACTTTGAATGTGTGCCTATGATAGTGACACATACTATGGATTTTTTTTTGTCTTAGCTTTTTGTTTATTTTGAGGTCTTTATTTATTTTTAATCGATTTTGGTTCATTTTTAGGTTTCTATTTATTTTTAGTCGATTTTGGTTTATTTTCACAATTAGCTATTATTTTCTGCTAACAATATGGGAGCATCATGAAGGTGTTTAAGAGACGATATCTATGATGAGGAAATCTATAGATGTCATAGATAGAAAAATTGGCCTTATTATTCTTAATGCCTTCAATAGTATTACATTCCATGGTTTGCATAAGGGAATTTATGACTGTGATTTTGTTGACTTCTATAGGAGATGTTGGGTTCTTTGACTAATATGGAACTATATTTTTCCGAATCTAAGGAGTTTTGGGATTTTTTGAAAAAAACTATGTTGATTTTATAGGAGTTTGAGGAGATGCTCTAAATTTCTTGGCTTTTATGTTGGTTTTTGTAGGAAGAGTACTAGTAGATACAAGATCTTTACTCAATTTGTAATATTTTGGGATTAACTAAGTGGAATGTAATTCTTCAACAATCACTCCCTCTTTTGCATCATCCTTACAAACCAAAATACCAATCCCAAAGAAAAGTAGTTGCCTCCGGAGTTGATTCCTCCTCTTCCATGACCTCTTCAGTTTCATTTTCTTGGGTAGGTTTGTTGGAATATGCTTGTTGATCAAGAAGCTCATTGATCACTAGGTTCATGGAATTAATACATTAAGAGCATGTTTTTTTTCAGAATGACTAGCTTGATGAAAAGTGCATAAATTATCCATTCTTACTTCGTCTAGATTTAGATTGATATTTAGAGTTTATAGGGGTTTGGGGGCATAATGGTCTTTGAAATGGACTAAAAGTTCTTTGATTGGAAGTCCCCTCACTCGAGTTCTTATTTAATTCAATAAAATCATTTGACAATATATTCACCATATTAAGCGCACTCTCAAAGGTTGTATGATCCGTGTATGAAGGTTTAGACAATTCAACGCCTAGATTAGGAATATTCAACGCCTAGATTCCCTACTAAACTAATTTTTTTTTTTTCAACCTACTTAGCTTCTTCAAAATTGTTGTTGTAGTTAAGGGATTAGAAGCAGGAATTCAAGAAGACAACTCATTAGGGAAAACACTTCAAGAACACACGCAAATACTGAAGAAGTATTTGTGGGAAGGTTAACAAATCGAGTGTCTATTCCATAGACATGAGTATATATACATAGGAGAGATGGTTGGAGTAGTTAAGTTGACTTATCACATGTTAAGTTGACTTATCCTTTGTTAAGTTGACTTATCACATGTGTTACATTATCCTTTATTGCATATCTATTCATACATGTACTTAGTGTCTAATGTCTAATGTGTGATGACTATTACAATGGGCCAATGAAGCCTCCCAAAACCTCCCCCACACCTTGCCATGAGCAAGTGTGTAGATAATTAGTGACATGTTACTCTTTAGACTTCGTCTTCAATCTGGTAAATGCTTGTGCAATGAATTTTGCAGAGCTTTTCTTCCACCCAACAATGGTTCTCTTGATCCTATTGTTACACCTTTCTCTCTAATACCTTTAGAGTGGTGAGTGGATTGTCTTGGGCTCATATTTCCCACGGTGGAACACCATGCTTCTACCAGCCTACCATTTCTTTTCTTTTCGACTTCCAAGGTCACAACTTAGGAACTATTCTGCAACTTTTATACCAGGGGGCTCAATCAATTCAGTATTGCTTGTGCCATCATCTTGTCTTTTAATCTCTTGTGTGTGTCTCATCATCTGATATCTCTTTATTGAATTCCTTTATCTGCTTCCAGAATGCTCATTGTCAATGCTTAATATTTTACTGCTTCTTTATGCTTTTATGGTATTTGAGAATAAGGAACACCATGCTTCGACCAACATACCATTTCTTTTCTTTTCGACTTCCAAGGTCACAACTCAGGAATGTCTCTTTATTGAATTCATTTATCCGCTTCCAGAATGCTCATTGTCGAAGCATGTCGAATATGCCAACACTATGGCTGATTTTGGTTACTGTAGGCACCAGATTGGTGATGAGGAGGCTTCTTTGGGGCTGCGATGAATATCCCTCCTTGTTCTTTAGCAGGTTAAACTCCGATCGATACTTCTCATCCGGTTGGAAATATTTTCCAGTCGGAGCTATTTTACTGTTATATCTAGGATTACAAATGACAGAGATAACCAATACACTTGTTAACTCATCTTTCTTCCAGTGAATCTTTCTTGTATCATTGTCTTTGGATTTAAATGTGATCACAGGAAGCATGTAAATACCTGTAAGTGCACCCGTCCAGATACTTCACATCGATATTGCTTGGATGTCGATTCTTTACAAGGATGAGTCTTGAACTTCCTTCTAGAAAATAAGAATAACAACTGCACATGAATTTCTAGAGGATATGCTGGTCAATCTTCGTCCATGTTTGAATGGCGTCTGAGATAAATTTAATCCTTGTCCCAACCATCCTTCCTTTGGAGCACAGACTTCAATTATAATAGTATATTTCTGATGTTTCTCAACCTCTGGAATGATAAATCGATAGTCCTGAGGCCTATTTTTTTGCTTCTACTGACTGGGATAAGACTAGTACAGCAGTTAAATAGTTGCTGGTTAACCTGGAAACGCTGATAAGATGAAACGAATCCTTAAAAGAATATATTAAATTTTATTGTTGATTAACAAATAAACTGTTGGGCTTCATTTATCTGGACTTAATATTTTAATTTCTGTTAATCACTTAAGTGGCAATCAGTTAGCTATCAAAATAATTTTTAAATATGATTAGGTAAATGTAAAAAAGTAAACACATAAATGAATGTCTTTATAATAGCTAGGAAGTTAATGATTGAAATCAGAGCCATTTATTTTGTGTGACTACTAAGAATATTCCAGCGATATTTAATCCTATCCATAGAAAACTTATTAAACACTAAACTCCTATTATATCTGCCCATTGTCAATAGATGTACGCCTTTAGGCATAATTACAATAGTTTTCGATTCCTAATAAAAAATATTTCTGTTTGTGTGCAAATTGATTTTCTTGAATCCCAAAAACATAATACAAACCACAAAAATTGATTCTTCCAACAAACTCTTTCAACAGTTTCTTCTCATAGAATAAAATTTTTCTTTCCATTAAATATGAAACACCAATTTTTCTATAATAAAGAAAATATAAATATTTTTCATAGATTGACAAGTTTTTCTTCCCACACAGTTTTGATTTTTCGCAAAATAAAAAAATCAACACCAAGAGTATGGAATTGTAATTCACCATCAAATTTTGTTGTTACTCCAAATCTGATGTCCTTCAACTGCTCCCCCATCCATCTATTCCAAAGTCGACGAGCATACATAAGCGATCATTTGAACTTGTATTCTTTAGTGTGGCTCTTCCAGCAAATCTTCCACAAGGAAAAAGGATTCCATAAGCATATCCAACAAATCTTCCCTCCAATATCAAAGTTCCATTCAAGAATTTACATGGAAACAAAACCAAAGTGTTGTAGTCGAGGGATTAGAAGAAATAATTCAAGAAGAGAGTTTATTAGGGAAAACAAATCAAGAACACTTCACATACTAAAGAAATATTTGTGGGAAGGTTAACCAACTTAGTCTCTATTCCATCTTCATGAGTATATATGCATATGAGGTTGTACTGCTTCAACTAATCCTTTGTTAAATTTACTTATCATATGCATTGTTACATTATTCTTTATTGCATGTATCTCTTCATACATTTACTTAGTGTCTAATATGTGATGATTAGCCTATGAGTCCTCCCAACAACTGTCTACTAAATCAATTTTCCAGAATCTATTCACAAACATGGAATAGATTTATGCAAGGAAAAAGTATAGTATTGGACTACAATACCATTAGTTGGTTGAGAGTTAATAGGAAATGTATTCAGAATCATAGTGAAATGTTGGTTGAAGTCTTTAATATGTTTTTTTGTCCATTTTAATAGCTATTAACTCTCATAACAATGTATTAAGAGTCTTTTCTTCACCAAATTTATTTATAAATGCATTTTCAAAAACATCCTATAGGTAAGTTGAAATATAGGTAAGTTGAAATACCAAGTAGATTGTTTTTCTTCCAAAAGTGTATGGGAATAGTAAACATACTCCATATTCACGTTTACATTCATCAATTAGACAACCAAATACTCCATTCATCAACTAAAGATACAAATAAAAATTATTTATATGATCCTTTGGGATGCATGACTTGTGAGGGTCAAACTAGGAAAGAATTATTTCTAGGTGTTTAGGTATATCATGAAGTAGTCTTGCTAGATTCAAATCACCTTCGGAATCCATGTAGCTACTAGGGGTTGGTTAACTCTAATCATTTGGTGAGTGAGTAATTGATATAATATTTTGTATTTTTTCCTATTAATTTTAGCCTCTTGTTCATGGGTCATGGAACATGGAGAACTAGGGGGTGAATATGAACAGGGGGTTATTGGGATTTCATTAAAAGGATGAAGAACTTTGTTAAGATAAAGGTCCACTAAGTCATCTACAATACCAACCAATAGTTCCTCTTCAGTCTGAATGAGGTTCTTGTGATCTCTTGATAATTTAGGAAATAAAGTTGCAATAGGAAACTGTCTAATATCTCAAATGTATGCCTAAGTAATATGATGAAAGACATTCACCTCTTGGTTAGAAACATCATAATGACATTGAAAATTAACAACACAATCCTCAAAAAGTATTTCAAGGTCTAAATTTTCACCTTAGGTAGGTATATGGATAAGGTGCAAATCACATTGTGAAGGCTCATAATTAAAACCACATGATTGGTGAATATTCCTATTATCCATACAAGTTTGGACCTCCTTCTAGCACCAAATTTCTTAACGTGAGTGAAATTGTCTCCTCAAAAATAGGGGTTCCCCCCAAAGTAAAGTCCAAAATATACCTCATGTTGTTTGGAATGGGGAACCCATCCAAATTATGGCTCGACAACCATTATTGGGTTTTGGTTACGAAAACATAAAATATTAAATACAAAAGAATGTAGGAACGATTTTAATCTACATGCAAGATGCAATTCTACTCTACCTATCCTAGCTAGGATAAAAATCTAATTGGTGGGCCCCTTACCGAGATTATATCCATAGAAACTTCAATATTAGGAATCTATAGGAAATTTTGAACATAAACAAAAACAACTATAACTAAATCATTGTTCATAGTCTTGGATCTACATCACAAAAGTAAACATATTAAAAAAAGCATGAATACAAATATGAATTTTTACACAAGAGTAGTCTATAGCAGAAATAACACAATTGTAAATCAATCCCAGTATTATAGCTAATAACATAAATAGTTCATAGTGCATTCACCACACTAGAATCAAAGATTCTCCAAATCTTGGCCAAAGCTATTTTTGTTGTGTATGAAAAGTATTCTATGGCTAGGGATAACCATTAAGATAGGACAAATTCAAAGAACAATGTAAATATTTCCCTAGAGTAGCCTACAACAATTCCAAAATAACTACAAGTTAGTTATCATGGAATCACTTGGTTTTGATAGTCAGTTGGAGACAAGCCTTTAAAGTTTTTCTCACTCCAATATTCCTTGCTCCTATACAAGCTTGCAAACTTGCACACAACAAAGACAAACCTTCCTCAAAATATTGGTGGAAGCTAAAAAGAAATGTGAAATAACTACTCTAACTAAATCTTTTCAAGTGAATTAGAATGACAACTAAATATTAAAAAGAGATGGAATTGAAAAAAATAACTCAAAATTTAGGGGAGGGAAAGAAGAGAGATCTTCATTTTATTCAAATGAATAGTAATATATGAAATGTATACCTGACCTTACTGTTGACATTATCCATAGCCACCATCTTTATTCCATGGTTTGTGGGACAACCGATACTACTTCAACTCCTTCACTCTTCTTTGCATAAGTATGAGGAAGATCACAAGATCTTAGGCTTTACAAACAAGAATGGGAGATGGGAATTTCAAAAAATGGGGATTTCCAGGAAGATGAGGGTCATAAAAACCATAGGGATATGATAGTTCTGACTTCTTAGGTTGGAGGATAAATATAATATATTAAGAATGTTTGTAACATTTTCTTTCCATTAGTCCTCTTTTATACCATTTCAATATGGTTGAGGTTGTTTTCAACATGTTGTAGGGAGTTACAAAGTTAGTTTTCGCATAAACCTTGCTCAGGAGCATGTAATTTTCACATTTTTTAATATTTTTTGTGATTTTTAAAGGAATGGTCTCCTTTGTTGATGGAAAAGGGCGATTACCCATTCCTTTAGTGATCCAGAAGTGAGATTGGATTGATAGAAAGATTTTTTCAATAGATTTTTTAGTGAGCCCAAGTGGCCAAAGATGGATATGATAGGGATAAAGGACAAACAAAGGCATATAATATATGTGGTGGAAATATATTCTATTATGTATGTCCCCTAATGTGTGAGTTTAGAAGGGGATATGGTAACCAAAATACATTACAATACTGTGTAGGAAGTTGTTGAGTGGGGCTGGGTGGAGTTGGTGAGATTTTGAATTAGGAAAGTACCTACAAAAAAAATAAGGCATCATATTACTCTCTTCTTGAGGTATGCATACCCATGCTCATGGGTGGACAAGAATGACCTCCAAATCAAGTACACTGTGGATCCATGAAGTATATGTAATAAGTAAATATCATGGCCAAGAAAATACACATAGAAGATCGATGTCAAAGGCAGATCATATCTGCGAAAAAATACATAATGGATCTATGTCTTAGAATATATCAGGAGGATGACTAGAAAAATGAGATGAAAAAACTGATCCTCCAAGAGTACCAATGTTATATGGGTGAGTAGTAGTATATTACACAACTGAAGTACCAACATAAAGAAGAAATTCTACTAATTCCCAAGCTCTTCAATCCAAACCCACTGAAGGTATGAATATACACCATGTGAATAAATGAGTTGATGTCGAACATGGGAGAAGCCATTTAATTATAGATCATTGATGTATATTTTTAACAAATGTGAGACCACCCACTAATAATGATAATGGGCATCAAGTTACCTATTGCAATCTAGCAAGTGAAAATATATGATTTGTTGTTGAACACTTGTAGAAACTATTAATCGAGGGACATTGATGTATTCCCATTATCAATAGTGAGGGATCTTCCCACTAATGACTACAAGCCCCAAGGTATTATAAATTCTCTAGATCTCACTTCTAGAGAAAATGATTCAAATTCRATGGGAAGAGATCCATTGGAAGGAGGGAATTAATGAATTCCCCATCATCCAACACAAGTGGACACAAGGATAATGATTTAGAAGGTATCAAATGAAATCTAGAAGAACACATCATTGAGTACAACTCTCACATGTATTAGATAGAACAATTCACATAAGAGACACTTTGAGCAATGAACAATAATGAAAGTCAATGATAAAGTTGATGACTTCCACCAATGATGAAAATGGAAGCCAAGGTACAAAACAAATCCCAGTATATGAATAAAGGTCTTGGCATCGAACGCATGGAGAACCACTCAGTCATCGACCAATGATGAATGCCATCTATTGAAGACAAGGTAACCTACCAATGATGAAAATGGGCCTAGGGTGCTATCAACTCTAGGTCAAACTCTTAGAGAAATGTGGTGTAGTTTATAAGAGATGACCAGATAGTAAGAAGTTAATGGAGACCTTCTACACTAACATGAGAAAAGGACAAAGATACTGATTGTATAGTGAACAACTTGAAAACTAGGAGGGATAACAAGAACGGTCAAGGAATCTAAGGAATGACTCACACATGCTAAAACTTCCCTTGAACATAAGCATGCCATAGTGGTAACTTGGGTAAAATTTTGACACAAAGTTGAACAATGATATAAGTATGTGACACAAGAGGCATAAACGTACCCTCCATAGTGACTAGAAGAGTAACTAATCATATGAGTAATGAAATAAAAAAATAAAGGTCCAACTTCCTAAGGCCATGCTAAAACCCAAGTTCTTGAGTAGATGACTCACAACTTGGTGCTTTATTAAAGGGTGACATAATTTAAGACAACTACCAATGAAACAAATATCCTTTTTCTTTCTCCCCTCTATCTTTTTGTTTTAATCATATTTGATATTTTTGTGTCCTTTTCATGTTATTAAAGCCTAAAAAGGAATAAAATAATGCTAAAATACATTGAAGGAAACAAGTGTTACGGGGTAAGAAAACTAGTTCAAAGTACATGTAACATACCTATGCAGAATGTAGGAAGGATATGCAGGATATGGACACTCATAAAGATGTTTCCTCCAGGGATAAGATTATGAGATGTAGAGTCAACAAATTCAAAGGAAAGTAGCTAGAGATAATGCATAATAATTAGGTAGCGAATGGAAAGCTATATAGGGAATTAGGCTCAAAAGAACAAGTAGTGGTATGCAATGCAACAATAGAACTCAAAATTTAAAAATGGGAGCTCAATGGGAAGTAGCCATAAAATAGTTTGATAAGAAGTCACATGGATTCAATGAAAATTCATGGTGGGGATAAGAGATATTATGAACCTATAAATTATTCAGCATGGGTTCCAAAATGGAAAATGAGTCACTAACTAGGGAACCCATGATTGGTAGGCTCTACCATGTAAATTATGACACTTTTAAATGACAAGAAAGGATCTATGTCACAACTTAGTGGGGTTGATCCTAAGGCTAAATTGGAACAAGAAAATTATAATGCACAAATTCAAGGTGGAAAACCTAACATATATGCCAATTTTGAAACCATTACCTTTCAGAACGAATCAATGTGGACCAATGTGATGAAAAATGCCAAAGAAAATGTCTCCAAATTCCTATATATATGACCAACAACACTCATCCAAAATTTAATAAATCCATCATATAAAAATCTAATAACAACTTGTCCTCTAGAATACAAAACTTGGAAACAACAGACCTTAATCTACACTATGGTATATATCACCGCAAAACTTTGCAACTTATGCGTAGTAATTCTTTAGGTAGAGCCCATTTCTATGCTTAGCCCAAGGATTTATTTTGTAGTCAACCTATAAAGTATCCATTTCGAGAAGAAATAAAATTTATGATGAATGTATTCCTATGATATATCATCCAGAATCATGGATTCAAGGATAACCTCATTCAAAGGAAATTCAACATCAAATAAATTGTGTGAATTGGGAAGATTGATGTCCCAGATGGGTGAAGTGAATTGATTATATTCCATATAATGATGGAGATTTTGATAATATCTAGAAGAATATACCAATAAAGACTCACAAGTACCAGGGCATGAGGACCCAAAATTTAGAGTCAAGGGAAAAACATGAGTCTGTTAGGCCAATAGATGGAAACAAGGTTCAAATGACCCCATTGGATGAAATACTTGATCAATTTCCAAGAGCATGTCCTGAGAAAGAAAACATGAGTGTAAAGGCTCTTTCTCAAAATAAATTGAACACTAAGGATATGATGCCACATAATTCACTCATGGAGGGGTAGATTCCACTAGAATACTAGGAACATATAAATGGGTATCTTGGGATAAAGTCAAATTAGGATGGTGATTATTAAATGAAAGTTGATTGACAGTGATGATGCTTTCGTTGTGAGGAAATTGCATCACCTGAAAAATCATAGACATTATGGAATTCATAACATATACATAATCACTCCCAAGGAGCATATTGAATTCCAATGGGTCATCCACCACTATCATATCATTTAATATAGTCTTCCCATCCATCGTGATAGGAAACTGAGGAAGAATCCCCAAATATTCACTAGGTCTTTTGTCAAAATCCAACAACTGACTAATTGCTGACATAAGATTGGGAGGATAAACTGATGGCGAAGGGTCCTTCATATACTATCCATTGGTGAATGTTTGTTGAATTAACTCCATCCCTTATTTGGAAGGGTGTATAAGAATGAAGATAGGATCAAAAAGACTATTCCAATCAAAATAAACCATCGTCGAACTTGGAGGGAGCATGCTCAAAGTGAGTGAAATGACCTCTTGTTGAGAATAATTTAAATTTGAAATGTAGAGAACATGGCCACTGGATACATCACTCCCCAAAAGAAGAGTGGGATTAGATGAATATTGCATCAAATTGACCACTTCAGTAGACTCATCACTCTCCAAGGGAAGACTAGGATCAATTGAATATTGCATCGGCTTGACCACTTCATTAACCATTAGTTGAATAGGTTGAAATAAAACATGGTCAATATACACATCACCCTCTAAAATAAGGGTGGGATTGGTTGAATATTGCATCATCTATATCACTCCATCAAGCATTGGTTGAATAGGTTGTTGGGAAACCAAAGGTGGTTGAGGAGAATAGACTTAAGACATGGAACACACTCTTTGTACCTCTAGAATAGCAGTGAATAGATGATTAATGTGATCTCCCTTACAAACTTTACAAGGAAACTTAGGCTTGCTTACTATTTATCTAGATTTATTAGCAATATCAATGCCCTCAGCATGAATTGCATTGGCTAGTGGCTTGCCCCCAACATGAATAGTAGTGGTTGGTTTCTTATCACCAATATGATTTGCAATGACTAGCATCCAATATCTAGTTTGACTTGCAGTGACTAGATTTTTACTCCCAATGTAACTTGTAGTATCTAGTTACTTTCCCCCCAACTTGAATTGCAGTGGTTAGTGACTTATCTCCAGCATGAATTGTAGTGGCTATATTATTTCTCCTAGCATGAATCACAATGGATGGTTTCTCATCTATAGCATGACTTGTAGAGGCTAGTGACTTTTCCCTTTGTCTCAGCTTGTTCTTCTTATTCTTCCTCTTTCTATTCCTTTTAGAATTTTGGATACTAGTAGGTAGATTTTCACCAAATGAGGAATAAGGAGGAGTATATTTTACTGGGAAACAAGGTAAATTATGAACATCAATTTGATTCCCTTGACATAAGGTGTTTGTCTAAGAAGCCTCTGGAGCATTTGAAACATTCAAAATGGTCCACAACCAAACTGATAGTCCCACAGTCAATCCAAGAAAGTTCAAAGTGGCAATCAAGGGGCCACCAACGTTTCCAAAGAAAGGAAAAGCACAAGAATCCCCTTGGGAAGGAGTCCCTTGGTTGGTATCCTCAAGAAATTTAGCCTTAATAGTCTTATTTCTTAGGGTCTCCCCTTGCAGGACTATTCAATGTGACTTTGGTCTCTTCAATTGGATCTCACAAGGGATATTTAGTATGGTCAATCCTTCACCTTTGAGGAGGTGGCTCCACACTTTTAGGTGAAATAAATTTGGTTCTTCTATACTAGTGGAGTAGTTAGTAAACCACTTTGAACCAAAAGGTTTGAAAGTAGTAAGATACTAAAAACTTAAGGACAAATAAACAAATCAACCATAAAGCACACAACTAAAAATTACTAAGAAGATTCAATAAAAAACTACTCTTTCAAATCTTATCCTAGGTTGGTTAGGTCCCAATTTTGATATGGTGAAGAGTTTATCAAGAGGACCTTTTGAAAACTGATATGGGCTAATTAATTCCCAAGACTAGTTAAAGAAGGAATGAGAGACAATTACGGTAACCTGCACATAACCTTCAACCAAGGTGAAAGTACCCTCATGAATACACGCACCCTCCAAAGATCCTAAATGGGGATCATGCATCTGCCTCAAGTACTACAAACACTTCCCACTCATAGTAACCTATGAGATGTCATATGATAGGACACTAAAGTTACCAGTTATTAATTGGTGATCAAGTAGAATAATCATAGGTTGGGATCACATATATGGGTAGGTAAACAAAGCCTAAATATTCTAAGAAGTGATTTCACCCAAAGGAATTGACACTTTGGAAACCCACATACACATAGTAATCCCAAAAACACCAAAAAAAAATGAATGGGGGATATCACCTCCACTTTCTTCCAATGGGACCTTTTTCTTGACACCTATGTGAGAGGTTCCATCCTGAAAAGGGATTCTTTCTACTATTGGATTTTCACACCTTAATTAGTTATAGGTTTATTTTTGTGGCCTTGGATAGTTTACTCTCCACTTATATTCCAAGGCCCTACTTTCTAGACTACTATTGGTTTTCTATGAAGAAAATTATAGTTGATTTTAATTAAGAATTCAGTTTAAAAGGAAGTTGATTACTCAAGGAGAGATGATGGTACAATTCATGGTGTTTTTCATACTCTTGTAGAAATAAACTTTTAAGAACACTGGAAAATAAATATTCACACATATCCTTCAATATATTCAGTTTCAAGCAATCATAAAGCATGAACAATTCTTTCCCAAATCACAACAAAAGTAAACTAAGAAAACAAAATATTGTTTTTTGTTCTTTTTCCTTTCAAATGAAACTATATTCTTTTTAATTTTTCTTTTGAGAGTCAATTCTAAATGTAAACATGAAAACACTCTTTCAACTATAAATCTACTACAAATAGACACTGAAAACCAGAATAGAAAAAATGCTAAAGCACAATAGGAGATAAAGGGTAGGAAATGATAAAAATAGAGTCCCAAAATGAACTTGATCCTTTTGTGAAGGGAAGGCACGAGTACTCGCTCCTTTTCCAAGACAAAATCATGAGCAATCGCTCTGTTTCTAAGAGAAACTAGTGAGTGATTTCATTTTTTTGAACATCAAGCATTGATGGTTCATAACACATCTCTTGGGTTCAGTTGATTGAGAGGTAGAACTACATATGGATACATTCAGTTGGGCGATCGATCAACACATTACATCAATCAATCGAGTAGTCGATGTGCCTGTTGGTCGAACAACTGACGAGTAGTCGAAGATAGTCAGGTGGTGGATTGACCATACCATATTTGACTACGTGTCGAACGAATAGTCAGTTGGATCGAGAATCTTTGTAAAGTCGACTCGATAACATGGATTTGGTGGAGTCAAATCTAAAAATAGATGGTTACATATGGATAACATCTTTTGGATACTATAGAATTCAGTTAGATCTTGAGGTTATAAATATAAGACACCTTGGGACATTATCATCATGGAAATCAATAAATTGAGATCAAATATGCATTATGATGTTTTGATCATAGTGCACTATGCTTAAGTGTTGTAAAAATGTCTTTAGACACCACCCTCTATCTTCAAAATTTTTTGTTCCTCTTCAATTATCTACAATGTTGTGTTTTATATTTCATGTCATGTTCCATTGTATTCCCCAATATGGTATCAGAGCCAATGGTTTAAAACATTGACCTATTATCTGCAAACCTTCTCAAGTTATACCTGTTGTGTGATTGACTCTAGGCTAGTGGTTTGTTGATTGGAACTTATTGAAACATGCTAGTTCCTATCTAGATATCGAACATGGATTTGAAGATTGGTCTTGTCATTTTGAACAGATCAAATTATGCACTATGGGCACTAAATATGGAAACCTTACTGAAGAGAAAATGACTATGGTAGTGTATGAAGGTTGCAATTCCAGATTTGACAAATGACTAGGAAAAGTTCACTATTGACGGAAAGAAGGATGAGATTGTAGGGGTCATCATGACCTATATCTCATGGGAGATTCGATTTCACCTTAGTGGAATCGACTTCCCTCATCAATTCTGATAGATGATAAAGTCGTTGTTTGACCGAGTTGACAAGATCCACATCATGCAATTGGAGAAAGATTTGGTCTCTCTTGATTCTCATTCTTTTGAAAAAATGTAGGACTATTTGGTGTCCGTCAAAGGAGTTCAATTTAAATTGGGAAAATGTGAAAATAAATATTAGAAGAAAGAGGGAAAACGCATCGACCTAGTCCTTATGAACTTGAGAACACCATTCGATGTGTTCATGTTGAATTTCCTCACCAACAGGAAAGTATGGAAGGAAGAAGGTAAGGATTGCACCTTTGAAGCTTTATGTGGTATTTTTATTACTGATCAACATATATTGCTTGAATAAGGAAAGCTTGGTGGTAAATACCAGGCCCGATTTCTCAAGGGAAAGAACAAGATGGATCCCAGTGATAGAGTACTATTTGATGCCTCTGCACATAAACCTACATACCACTACCAAAGACATAAAGGGAAGACAAGTGCAACTCATGGAAGTCAAAAGAATAAGACATGTTAGTACTGTGGAAATAATAGACATGTGGAGAAAGTCTGCAATGAGAAGAGAGACAATTTAGAGGAGAATGTTAAACGTCTTGAAGGAGACATGTCTGTTGTATGCCAACTTGTTGATAATTTCACCTTCCAAGTAGAAACTTCTTAAAATATCTATCTCCTTCTACGTAGAATGAAAGGGTAGTTGACTCTAGGTGCACTCATCACATGGCTAAGGATGCCTCCTTCTTCACATGGTTGGATAAATCTAAGGAGAAGAAAATCTACATTGTTGATGATTTTGGTCTGGATGTTGTTGGTCAGGGTGATGTTACCTGTTGACATGGTAACATTGTCTAAATATATCATGTGCCAAACCTCAGTGCCAATATGTTTTCTACTTCTCATCTAACACAGAAAGGTAATATTGTGGAACTTTGGTCGGATCAGTTCTATGTCTGTGATTTGAAGAAAGACAAGTCGATTGTTGTCGGCGGGCTTCTCAACCTGATGGAAAGTTTGTAAAAAATCTACGACATGTCACAAACTGACACTAAATTGAATGTACTTTTTGTTCACACTAATGAGAGAAGTCAAATTCAACACGATCAAATCGAACGCGTAAACTTACGAACTTTGTAGGAAAATTAAAACATGGTTTTTGTTTTACCGAAGGTATTTCCCCCTGAAGGAGTTTATAAGGGTTTTGTGCTTGGGAAGAATCATTAGGAACCTTTAGAATTTGGAAAATAATGGCAAACAAAAAACCTATTGGAGTTGGTTCATAGTGATGTCTTCTGCATCAATCTACCTTCACTGGAAAGTGGAAGGTATATTTTTACTTTCGTTGATGATTTATCTCCCTTTACATGGGTTTAATTTCTTAAGAATAAGAACCTTGTATTTGAAAAGTTCAAGGAGTTTGAGGCCTTTGCTGAAAAGCAATGTGGCCAACCGATCAAGTTCTTGATATCAGACAATGGTGGTGAGTATGTAAATAAACCCTTTGAAGAATACCTAGTTTGATCTAGTATTGACTAGCAGAACTCAGTTCCTCACACACCTCAACAGAATGGAATTATAGAATAGAAGAATGAGACGTTAGTTGAAATGGCTATATGACTTTTGCAAGCTAAATATTTTCCTCCTCTCTTCTGGGTTGAAATAGTGTATTATGAAAACTATTTTCTTATCGCATCTCGATTTCTAACTTTATGTGTTTGGATGTGTTTCTTGGGCTAACATTTTTTATGATTGCAAAAAGAATTTAGATTCAAAGAGTCATGCATGCATCATAATGGGATATTATGAAGAGTTGAAATCCTATCGATTGTTTGACCTTGTTAAACGAAAAATATTATTAAACGAAATGTACAGTTTGATGAGAAGTCTTCTTATAGCATTAAGTTTTTGAGTGACTCCTCTAGATTGTTGTAGGATCAATGATCCATTTGACATTGTCTCTAACACTATCTCTCCTATTCCATATTTTAATCCTTCGACTAGAAAATTGAACATTGTTCTTTTTTCAACTAGACCATTGACCTTTGAGTCGACTATTCCATTGTCCTTTGTTTCGACTGATATATTGACTTAAGACTCTTCAAATTTTGATTTTCTTGTTGCAGTGAACTGTGGTTCACTTGTTTTTTGTCTACCCAGATGGTCTACCAAGATAACTGAAGCTACTAGAGTTGATGTCGAAGATGTTTCCTCTAGATGACAAAATTAAATAAAAAAGAAACATGTCAGTGTTGCCTTGATGAATCATGTACTTGAAACTTCTGATCCTATTACCTACTCATATGTTGAAGGATGAACTGAATGGGAGAAGTTCATGCAGATAGAAATTGATTCTTTATTGAATAATCACACTTGGGACTTAGTTCCTCGACCACAAGGAAATAACATTGTGTAGTTTCGATGGGTCTATAAGACTAAATTTACCTATGAAGGTGTTGTTGAGAGACATAAAGGATTCCTAGTTGTGAAGGGATTATATCAACAAGAAGGCATCAACTATACTGATACATTTTCCCCTGTTGCAAAGATGAACTTTGTTCCACTAATTCTTTCCCTTGTTTCTTTCTTTGGATGGAAAATCATCAGATGGATGTGAAGAGCGTCTTTCTTCATGGAGAACTATCTAAAGAAATTTCCATGGAACAACCACCTGGGTTTGTGAAAGATTATAACTTGGTTTGTCGACTCAAGAAGTCACTCTATGGTATGAAGCAAGCTCCCTGAGCTTGGTATGCTAAGATCAACAATTCCTTTTTTCGACTTGGTTTCAAACATTCTGAATCTGATCACAACCTTTATGTACTCCATACCAATGGAGACACCTTGTTTGTTGATGTATAAGTATATGAATTTCTGATTACTAGAATTAATAATGATCTCATCCTGTATTAAAGAATCAACTTGTTGACTCCTTTGACATGACATATCTTGGTACTTTGGATTATTTTTTGGGTATTCAAGTATTACCACTGTGTGATGGATTTTTCATTTCTCAATCTAAATATGTGATGGATATTTTGACACATTTTAAGATGGATGATTGCAAGCCATGTGCTACTTCCTTTCAATCCTGGGTAAAGCTTACCAAAACTTTTCAAACACCTGTAGTCGATGCTACTCTTTATAAACAACTAGTAAACACTCTTATTTATCTTATTCCTAGTCGACCTGACATTTCCTTTTCTATTATAGTGGTTTCTTGGTTTATGCAGAAAGAAATCCATTGAAAAGTAGTCAAATGAATCATCTTCTATCTCAAGGGTACCACTCATTTTGGTATCAAGTATTTTCGAAATTCAGATTCGTTGGTCGGTTTCACAAAATCTGATTGGGATGGCGACAATGATGATCGAAAGTCCATTTTTGGCTATGTGTTTCACTTTTTCACTAGATCGTTGGTGTGGTCGTGCAAGAAACAGAAGGTAGTCTCTTTGTTGACTACAAAAGTATAATATCATGGAATCGTTAAAGCATGTACTGAAGGAGTATGGATTCACCAACTTTTGGGAGAACTTGGCCTTCATACCTTGACAACAATCTACTGTGATAACTAAAGTGCTAAAAAACTTGTTGACAATCTTGTTTCCCACAATAAGATGAAGAAAGTTGAGATCCATGCTCACTATTTAAGACAATTGGTTCATGAGAACATTGTCTCTCTTGAATATTGTAGAAAAATTGATCAGGTTGTTGATATCTTTTCCAAACCTTTAGTTGAAGCCATGGTTATCAAGCTTCACATCATGCTTGGGCTTCAAGAAGCTAGAATTATGGGGGGGTTTCATAATGATGTAATTTCACCTCCTTAATATCCAGAAAAATTTGTTGATGGGGTTGTTGGAACATTAAGCATTGATGGTTCATCACACATCTCTTGGGTTCATCTAGTCTAGAGGTCGACCTACATCTGGATATAGTCGGTTGGGTGATTGACCAAAACACTATGTTAGTCAATCGAGTAGTTGATGTTCCTATCACTTGAATATGCGACCAACAGTAAAAGATAGTTGGGAGGTGGATCAAATGGCCCAATTATCGACTATGGTTTGAATGAATAGTGAGTTGGGTTGATAATCCTTGTCAAGACGAATTGACAACATGGATTTGGTAGATTCAACTCTAATAACCTATGGTGACATGTGGACACAATATTTCATATTCTATGGAAGTCGAATAGATATCGAGGCTATCAATAGTAGACCCCTTGGGTCATTATCATCATGGTGATCGAGCGATCGAGATCAACTATGAAATGTGATTTTCTGATCATAGTGCACTATGATTAATTTTTTCAATGGTGTCTTTAGACACCACCCTCTGTCTTCAAATTTTTTTGTTCCTCTTCAATTATCTGCAATGCTATTTTTTCAGTTTCATGTTGTGTTCCACCCCATTCCCCAACATAATTATGGAACACAAATTTCTCAAAAAACCATTAAAAGAAGCCTCCAGACTGACTTATTGGACCGACAACAAGAAATATAGATTGGAAACTTAACAGAGATACCTAAAATAAGCCAAGAAACCACCAATGAAAACTTGATCAAGAATAACTCAAGGATTTATCCCTATTGTATTTTCCAATTATTTCATGGATGACAACTATCATATTTATAGGGATGACCATTAACAGAGTAGAAATTCAAAGAAAAATGAAAATCTTTCCCTAGAGTAGGCCGTAACAATTCCAAAATAACTACTATTCAATTATAAGGGACTCACCTAGTTTTGATAGTCAATTGGAGAGGAGCCTTGCAAGTTTTCCTTGCTCCAATCTTCCTTTCTCCTGTCCAATCTTGCATAATTGCACACAAGAAAGAAAAATCTTCCTCAAAATGTTGGAAAAAAAAGAAAAGAAAAGTCAAATAACTACTCTAACTAACTCTTGTTAGGTGCATTAGAACCACAACTAACTACTGAAAAGATATCAAATTGACACAATTAACTGAGAATTTAGGGGAGGGAAAGAAGAAAGATATTCATTTTATTAAAATCAACAACAATATATGAAATGTATACTTGACCTCAATGCTGACATTGTTTGTAACTGCCATCCAGATTCCTTGGTCCATGTGTGACTCAATACCACTTCAACTCCTTTGCTCTTCTCCCCACAAGTATGAGGAAGATCAAGGGATCTTAGGCCTCACAAACAAGGATGGGAGATCATAATTAGAGAAAATAACGATTTATTGGGAGATGAGGGTCATAAAAACTATAGGATATGATGGATTTGACTACTTAGGCTAGAGGATAGCTTTGATATAGTAACAATGCTTGTAACATTCTCCTTCCATTATGCTTCTTTTCTACCATTTGAATATGGTTGAGGCCATGTTCTACAAATTTTAGGGAGTTGTAAAGTTAGTTTTCCCATAAACCCTGCCCAAGAGTGTTGAAATATTGTAACTTCAAAGAATATTCTCTGTGAGAGAGAGTTGAATAATATTATTATATTATATTTAACTTGGCCCTATTGTTCCTTAGTAAAAGTCGGCCCTATTGTGCCTTGACAGTTAATTGTAAATTAAGAGGGTAAAGTGACAGATCAACCTAGACCTAATTATAGGCTATCCAGATTACTATTTATAAGAGAGGCTAGTGCCTCATTTGGAAACTCACCACCTAGCTCTGCAGTGCGCAAGTCTTGGAGAAGCTAATGCAACTGGGGGTGATGTCAATGCGGGTTTCTAGTCTATCTCTTTATATTTCTTGGTCAAGTGGTGCGATACTCTTCTTAGTGAAGGAGTAGAGGAGGATCTTCTGCTCGATATTTGGTCTATCTATATTGAGGAAGTTTTTCTAGGTTTTCTTCCCCATGAGGGTTTCCCAGGATAATCTGTGTGTTTCTATTGTTTCCATGATTTCCTCTCTTTCAATGATCTTATTTATGTAGCTAATGTGATAAATGATTATAATAATAAATAAGAATCATAACTACTAGCTGTATAAGTAAAACATCAACATGGTATCAGAGAAAGCATGAAAGAGACCAACTCACAATTTATAAGAACTGACTAGCCTCAGCGCACCCTCTCTAAAAATCCAATTTTTCAGTATTGCAGCTGCTGCAGAATAAAGGTTTTTGCATAAATCCTAAGTGTGATGTTTTCCTTGTTTAAGGAGGATGTTGGGTGAAGTAACCACATCTAGGAGCTCTCCCTAGGAGCTCACCCTAGGAGGGCGCATCTAATCCCTGAATCAAAATTCTGAAATTTGAAGTTTGAAAAATTAGGGTTTCCTCATAAAACCCTCAGTTGCAGTTGAAGTACCAGTTGCAGTACCAGTTGTAGTAGAAGTATCATTTTCAATTGCAGTTCCAGTTCCTTCCTGCTATTTGTAGCACTAGTTGCAGTGCCAACATGAGTTGCAGTGCCAACACGAGTTATAGTGCCAACACCAGTTGTAGTGAAAGTTTTTTTGAAGTGTTGAGACTGATTTTTATTGTCCTAGTGCGCCTTAACCTAACAAATATACAGATAACTTCAAGTTACAAGTTGAAGCACCTTTGAAGTTTTAAATGTTTGTTATTCCTTTCCATCGCTGTCTGATGGTGCTACTACATGTCGATAATATTAGAGGTATGTAATTACATATGTTCAAACTGTATCATTGTTCTAAAGAGTATTTTCAGGATAAATGATCTTTTGTCTAAGAAACAATCATAGATTGAGAAGGATCTTAGATCCACCACATTCAAAGGAACTATGCACCCCAAGTTTGATTACTTTGATATGCCTCTACTTGTTATGGAATTATTGTAATCTTATGAATATATAGGTTGCATTTTGATCTGTTGAAGTTATCATACTAACTATTGGTCAAAATCAAAGTCATAGTATTAGATTGATTAAATTTGAGATTATAGAGTTTATTCCCTAACTCAGATTTTTGTCAAGAAAGCATATTATCTTAGTAAAGAAGACAGGTTGAAGAAAATACTTTTCATCTTGAGTGAAGGAGACTTGGAAGAAAATAAACACACTCATTCTTGAGGACAAGACTCGAGGTTCAAGGTTTGATTGTTTAAATTGATAAGATTCAAATTTACACATATCAAGTTTGATAATTGATAAACATTATAGTTGTGATAGAAATATTTGAAAAGTTTTATTATTGAATACTTGGTAGCATGTAAGCACTATTGAGATAAATGCTTATTGTAATCATCTACCAGATATAAATAACATCTCCTCTAGGAGAAAATTCTTGTTTTGGTTCCAGGTTACCATGGAGGAATGATTGATCACAACACTAGAAGAGAGTTTTTCTCATTCCTTATTATTGAATTTATTAATTTTTACCCTTGTTTCAGGAAGGTCACAAGTGATAGCTCTGAAGGAGCTACTGTGAATATTGTTCTCACTATTATTATTATTATTATAAAGAATATTATTCTTGTATGTCGTTTCTCCCTTGTTGTTCTTGTTCTAGGAAGGTCACAAGTGATAACCTTGAGGAAGATACATTGACGGTTGCAGGAGGAAACATATTAGATGAGACATGTAACATAATATCCAAGTTGTATATATGACCATATACATCCATGTACCAAAGAAGATGAAGAAGAAGCTACTTTTTAGATACAAAGTATCTCATATGGAGATTGATTGTAAGGAGCAGAAAAATCCAAAGATGACCAAAAATTAGAATAGAAATAACAATAGACTTGGTCAATGGATAATGAATCCACATTGATAGGAAGCATGATTCGTTTGAAGTCTGACTCAAAGTTTCATATTAAGACTTGGTATTCACCACCAAATATATCATGCAGAGACTATGAATTTTTTGTAGACTCAGAAGAAATCAAGACTCGGAGTAAGCCTGATCTCAGAAAGGATCAGATGGGAAAAGAGACATCTTCCAGGACTGGTAGATATATGCCATTAGTTGAGAAGACTATATTGTAGCTTCAAAGACCTCTAGGAGACATGCAATCTCTTGAGAATATTTCCTTGTTTTAATGACAAAGGAGGAATCCATTCAGAAGGACTGAGCTATGGATTTTTCCTTAAGACCAGAAGGGAAGTTAGTGGTGACTTCCAATATTGATTTAAAAGATCAAGCATGCTACAGATAAAAATATAAAGATGTACAAATCTTGATTTGTGTCCAGAGGGTTCTCCCAGTAAGAGGGAGAAGACTATGATGAGACACTTTCTCCAGTAATCACAAGAAGTATATATAGAACAACCATGATCCATTAAAAGAAGCCGATGCAGTATGAGATTCAGAGGGATAAAATGAATCTGTCATCGTGATGGAGTAAAGTAACTACTCTCAGAGTTCAACAACTACAATGAGAATGGAGTAGTCATTCTCAACTTTAGAAATAGCAGTTGCAGGTGTAGAGTCTCAATTCCAGAAGGAATAGTTGTAGAAATAGTAGAGGACATACTCTCAGGAAATGAGGCAAATAGTTTTTTACAGAAAGCACATGGAACCAACACATGATTATGCAAATTGATTTGTAGCTGAGATAGTGTACCAGGTTGTTACAATGTGATGTGAAAATTTGGTTTTGATGTACAAGACAAGAAGACTCATGTCTACAAGTTGAAACAAGCTCTAAGATGTTGGAGAAGAAAATTTCATCATAGATTGAAAAAGGAAGCTCGTCGTAGAATTTGAGATGAAATACCTAGGCCCGATGCATTATTTCTTAGGTCTTGAAGTTTGGCAGAGATCATAGAATATCTTCCTTAACCAAGGGAAGCATGCAGTTGAAATACTGAAAAAGTTTGACATGTTGGAATGTAGAGCCATGGCCACACCCATGGAAACGAATTTGAATCTCTTGGTTGATACTTCGTCAGGAATAGTTGATGTTACTCTATACAGATAAATGATTGGTTCCGTGATGTATCTGACAAATACTAGACAAGATATATGATTCACGGTGAACACCTTGATTCAGTATCTGGTGGAGCCCAGACGTGTTCACCTTGTAGCTTGAAAGCATGTGATGAGATACCTTAAGGGTATGTTGGACTATGGCCTCTGTTATATTGGAGATTGTGACTTCAGAGTGTATGGATATACTAATTTATGTAGCCATACAATCAATATATCCATGAAATGTAATTATATATAGAAAAATATAATTCAAAAATGCATGAGATGTTGATTTAATCAATCTTATTATTAGAAAAAAAAACAAAAACAAAATCGAAAGAACAAGAAAAAAATGTGTAATTATGTGTAGTGGTAAACCATATCTGTAAAATTTTATGTCAAGGGAAAATTAATGCGAATTTTGAAGATTAATTTCCTTATCTCTTTACTCTTTTTAAAAATATTCTTGTAGAATGTTTGAAAATGATTGCATTAAACATTTCACAATTAAGTAATAATAACGAGTTTTGAAAAGAAATGTTTAACCAAAACAATTATGAACAAGCGCATGGATAACAAAGAGAGAAAATAATTTAGAATTAACTTCCCTTACTATCTTATGATGATAGCTCACCTTGCATTTGATATCAATGTGCCTTCATAACAGTATTATTAAAAAAAAAAAAAAACGAAAAAGGATAACAAAAAGTAGTCAACTCCTAAGCCTACTATAAACTACTTGAAATATTATAAAACTTAGAAGTGAAATCAGATGTCCAATGTAACCATCGAAGTAGCTCCAATCCTGTAAAGACAAATAAATCTCCAATTAGTAAGACAAATTGAAGTATTTAAGAAATAAAAATAAACACTTCATACTTACCTTTACCTTTATGATATTCATTCAAAAAAAAAGTAAGTATAGCCTTACCATTCTCTCGAAAATGTTTAATATATGAATCCTCATGCCAATCTGTGATCAGTCATAAAACTCAAAATGAAAATTATAACTTTTATGAATAAGATTTGTGAATGATAAATACATCATATGAGGGTTCATTAGAGAAATGAAATTAATGGTTTGAGCATTCCCAAAATGAATTGGTTCAAAATGTGAAGTAAAATCATGAAAATTTTATTTAATCAATGAATAAATATGAAATGAAGAATCTTCAATTTCAACTAGAATTGGTTCATTGTCTTTATCAAAAATCAATTGAATATAAATATACTGTAACATGCCATTTTTGCTTGTGAATGATTGAAGTGAAAGATAATCAAATCCTACTTCATTAATGCTATGTTTAAAAGTTACATCACCAATATTTGACATATCAAATTGCGATGAAACAATATTAAATAAAGTATATAAAGTGTTATGCATATAAAAATATGAGAAGAGATAAGGATATAATAAGTAAAATGAATTAGAGACAAGAAAATGAAAAGGTTCTCTTGAACTATAATAATTAGCAACAATATTTTCAAGACATTCCTCTTTTCTTATCTCATCACTTTTACTATGTTTTGGTGATAAAATTTCAAACATTATATGATCGTCTAAATTTGTTTTTTGTATGATCGACAAGTCAAAACTTTCAGGAACAACTTCATGAAATGTATCTAATCTTCCTTGTAAATAAGGTATACTTTGTCGATGAAGACTTATATTTTCTTCTTCAAGTTGAGAGTCAATATCTCTAATATGTTCAATTAAAATATCAGAACACTTAAGATTATTTCCATAATTTATGTGTTCTTTAGTAATTGAATCCGAGAACTGATTAGAATAAGAGTTAGAATAAGATTAAAATACAGATTGATCTACAATCAAACCCTCTTCCATTATATCTACAATAGTAAGAGATTGAAAATGAAGTTGTTTGTAAGAAAGAATATTTTCCTTGTCAGTAAATTATTCTCAATTGGTTCTACCCCTCCTGTTTGTT
>JZKD02S2420521.1:235540-255106 GCA_000966675.3 Picea glauca | reverse complement strand
TTTATGGTTGAGATATTTGCTCAACCTCTCATCCTATATTTGGAATAAGTTAGATCTGATAACTATCAGTGAGCTCTATATAATGAGCCACAAATGTATTGTATAAAGTATCAAGCAATCTAATAGTGTTGTGTTATAATGTCTCTCTCATTTGTTAATTATGCATTGTCGGCTAGCTGCCTCATTACCAAATAGCACCACCACACTGATTTCAGATGTAGCCTCCTCCCCGAGCCCTCAAATAATGGTTCCTGACCTAAATTCACCTTTAGGGCCTATTGAGGATGAACTTGATAGGAAAAACCCTCCTAATATGTAATTCTATGATGTTAAATTTTTGTATTTTGATATTAGGAGTATTCTATAGTTTGTATAGTTGGATTTATATTGGATATTTGTATGCTCTGAAGACAATAGTTGGTTTTCATGTCATTTTATCTACTTTACAACCTTTTTTTTATCGAGTAGTCTAGATAAGGCTATTTTTTTCCTCCGTAAACTCTTCCCATGTGAGATTTCTTGCATAATTTTTGAATAAATATATTTCCGAGTTATATTAAAAAAGACAATGCAAATAGGAGTTGTCAACATTGTGGAAGCCCTTCCAAAGCCATCAATATTTTTCATACTTTGACCATGGTTAACTTGGCTATGGTTTCTCCTTTTTCTTCCTTATAAAATACCTATATTCATGTTTATGAGGTATATTATGATGTACCTCTCATGACTTTATTACTAAGTGATATATTGCTCAAATTTTAAGTAATTTAATGTTATCAATATGAATAAACATGACAAGTTGTTTCCTAACTAGTGAACCCCTTATGGTATATCATATTTGTTATGGTAGAAGAAATATTATTGTTGAATAACATATTCACAAACCCGATTTATTCTATAGCACACAATTTTGAGGTGGCTTTGGTGGGGGATTGGAAGAAGGAACTCATGGATGAGGAGGTCATGGTCTTTAGGGGGAAGTTGGAAGACTAGGAATTATTGGTGGTGGAAAATGATTTTGAGATTACCTAGGTAGTGGTGCTGATAATGGTGGTAATGATGACATTGGTGGAAGGGTAGGCATTGATCATCTTTTTGGGGGAGACACTGAAAAATGGGACATTGGTGGAGAATCACAAATTGGTGGTATCTTTGGAGGAGGTGGAGGTATATATTGTATTATAAATGGAGGGGGAAGTAGTGATTGCGCAAATGGATTTGGAGGTGGAGAGGAGGAGTCCGTGGAGGTGCTCAAGTGGGTGGTAGGTGGTGATCCAAAATGGATTCGAACTATCAATTGGGTGTAAAAATCGCAATTTCCAATTAACAAAGGTTAAAAAACATTGTAAACCAATGCAAATGTAAATGTTGAATGAGACAAAATGAAATGAGGAGGAAGAAGGTGACAATTAAAAGATTAAAAGAAAATGAGTAGAAGAGAAGGATGAGAAATGGGAAGTGAAGGGCCATGGTTGTTGGCCTTCCCTTACCCCCAAATTTCCTTATTTTTTCCTTCACGCTCATTCTCAAAGGGTTTTTTATCCAAGGAGAAGAAGAAGCATATAAAACCATCAAAGTAACGTAACCAACGATTATCAAATGAAGAAATGAACCCCATTCGAAGTTGGTTTTCCCATTTGGGTTTCGAGGGTAAAATCCATGTATCAATTTTGAGTTTTACTGAGATGATTGTGTGGTTCCTATTAACTATAATCTGTTTTTAATTTCATTTTTAATGTATTTATATGTAAATCTCATACATATTTGATTTGGTTTTTGTTGTTACTCATATGGAACAACTACTTAGTTAATTTATGAATGTAAGTGTTGAGTTTGAGCTGTAGTTTTTGGTGGATTTCCTTGTTAATTTCATCCTCCGTGAGAAATTGAAGAACACCAACATCTTCAAAATGTCCACCATTTAATTTCCTTCAAAGTCTGATATCTATGGCTGAAAAAAAATGACCCATATAAGTTCTTAGCTGAGTTTCCATTCTCAGCGCATTCGTTATTGGACTACTCTCTTCCCTAGGGAATTTTCTCTTTCTTCAGAGCCATTCTCTCTCTGTAAGCATTTTCTTCTTCATAGTAAAGTTTCCAAAAAATGTGTATAGGAAGAAGGCAATCCAACGATTAAGATTTTGGTCATGAAACTATCATCTACTGCTTGAAAACCCGCGTTTAGTATTTCCTGCTTAATGTTCTTAAGTCTGGAAATATATTATGGACATCACCTCCTTCAGTCAATTTTTGTTGAAGCAACTTTAATTGAAGATCAACTTTCTTGGATTCAGGCTGAGTATCAAATAAATCTTTAAAAACTTTCAAAGAAGACCACGCATCAGTCGTATTTTCAATGTGAACATACATCTCATCATTAACTGAAGATTTAATAAGTGCTAATGCTTTGGCATTTTTAACTTCCCATTTTGCTAATGTAGTTGCATCTGTTGGCTTAGTTGGCTTAGTATCTTCATTACATATATCACGCCAAAGTTCATTGTAAATGAGAGTGCTTTCAATGAGACATTTCCATGTCTTGTATGATTTTGTGCCTTCAAGTTTATCAGAGTCGGAGAACAAATTAATTAATTTCGACATTGTAGTTGTTGAATTTACACACCAAAAGAATCAAGCAAAGAAATATCAAGATGAACAACACACCAGACGCATCACACCAAAGACTATCTATCAAGGCTTGGCCTTGACCCTCGTATAGTCGTTGAAACAATGAAAAAATGACTGAGCTTTGTACTTGGCTCTAGTCAAATTCCAAGGAACTTTCAAAATTTTACACTTTTACAAAACTCTGGCAATTTTGCCCCCCCTCAAAGTAAAAAGACTTTGAGTTACAAAAAAAAAATGTTATCCCAAAAAAATAATCACTTGATATGGCTGTATCTTTTGATATACCTGAAAGTAAACCTTTGCCTACAAAATCTTTCGATTGGTAGAAAGAAATAACATTACTTCACTATTACATATATGGAAATAAAACTATCAGCGTTAATTCATTATTGCCTTTGATAAAAGCACCTTCAACGTTCAGATCTTCTGATAGTGAATATTGTTATTCCACCTGTTGGTATCTCTTTGTTTCCAATCAAAAAGTTTTAACACCCGAGCATTAATGAGACGATGCAAGCAATCTCACAGACCGGTAATATCTCTGGTTGTTTTAATCATGGGAATCTTCTCATCAATAAAACCTTTTAAGATGAATTTATGCATATGTTTTTGAGAAGCTATCTGTTATTCCACAGTGAGGGATTGTTCCGTTCTGCCAAGGTTTTAATGTTATCCAGCAAGCACAATCAGGAATAGGAAAGACTGCAACTTTTTTTTCATAAATTTCGTGTGCACAACGAATCCTCCAGCGACGCCTCACTGTAACACGATTTTCACATCATATTTATGAAGAGATTGAATGCCAATTGCTCCACTCTCTTTAGTTCAGAATGAATCGCGCCTGTGTTGGAATCATTAAAGTCTGGGATGGAACATTATTTGTGAATGATATGATGGACGAATGGTAATAGCAATAACAACAAGATTGCAATAACAATTTCGGGTATAAGTCATCCGTATTAACCCAAGGCGATCCTTTTCCATCCCTGCATGTATGCCGATTATAAACTGACACTCACATACATATTGTCTTTTGAACCTCAGCTAGATCTGCCCTGCCCCGACCACTCAACGTTTTTGGCAATTGCTATGTGATTTTGAGAATATCTGTAGCGGAGAATGGACTGCGTCGGATCTTCAGAGAAGGCCATGGATGGGCATTCAAAACAGATACGGAAACCAAAACCTTGGAAACATTCAACCAATGTTCAATTTCATCCCTTCTAACACCAGATCATAGTTGCGTTTGTATTCTTATCATAGTTTTAAGAATATAACAATGATAATTTAATATAACAGTAGATTGGAGAAGCCGTGAGCGTTTAACACAAGAAGTTACTTTACCAAAAACTTATTCGCCATGGACAAATTTGTCAATTTCAGGATTTGCAATTTGCAAAATCAGTTTGTCTGAGTCTAATGACTGAAATCTATAATGTTGAAGTAAAGTAAAAAAAAATAAGATTTATTTTCCTTTTTTTTTTAAAAATTGAACAATAACTGACCAATTTACTGACAGAGTATGCGCCGACGTTTTCCCTTGGCTTGTAGCACTGGGATCTCTTCCTCTGATAAGCTAATCTCTTCTTCAGTTCAGTAGCATTACTAGAGCTCTGATACCACAATAATGGCAGAAGTGTCCTCAAACATAGAATAGGAAAATAAATTACATAAGAGACTTTGCAAGAGTTTACACCCGAACAACACAATACTCTTGCAATGAGCTATATATAAGCTAAATGTCCTAACAAACTCTAGATATGGATCACTTATTAAATAAACAAGTGTCCATTTACAATAAATGCTATCTTAACAATCTTATAACAATACTCCTTATTTAGAGCCTAAGATACGACACCTTTCTAGAGTCATATATTTTACAACAATATTGTATTTCTAAAAGTCTCCATTTATTAATCAAATATTCTAGATTATTAATTTAATATTCTAAATTAATAATTATTTTATTCTAACTTTATAAACTATGATATTTGTATTTTGGATTATCTAACATTTGCTAGATTGTAATTCCATGCCCAAGGTGAATTCATTTCTACATAGGTTGAACTAACTCTTTCCTGGGTCAAATTGGCTCTTTCCTAGGAATTTCCTTATTGGTTGGGTGTTTGCTACTTCACACAGGCCATATGTGGATATACGACTATGATACAAGTTGTACACACACTCTTGACACTCTAATGAATTTGTATAGTTTCCTCTTGGTTCCTACGAATTTCCTGAACACTGATTGATTCGCTCTTGGTCAACATTTTGTTGGAACTCCCAACTATAGAAATCCAATTCATTTAAAATTCCCCTTGTTTGATAGTTTGGCTATTCAATTAGTTGTAGGGTCTTTTGTGTGTCTCCTCACATGGATTTTTATTTTCACATATCCCAGTCCATTCATAAGTATTCAAGGATTGACCAAATCTCAGAAACATTGGTATTGATCGAAGCATCTTTGTTCCTATCTCATTGTTGGAATAATTTATTTATTGCAATAGGAATAACTTTGTTAATGTGGAAGCTACATATTGTCATTTTTTAATTATGCTAGGGAAATTGGTTGTAGTTTCCATTAAGAGGATAGAGGATTGGAATTAAAATGACCTCTACCATGAGAGCATTGAAACCTTGTTTTCAGATGTAAAATTAACAGAATATAACCATTAGTTGATGACTTGAATGTGCATTGGTATTAGTCTCCATGCCGGGTAGCGTCCATAAGGAATGCATTTTTTTCTTCTTTTAGTGTTGAAGTGAGATGTATGCATATTCATAATATTGGCCTGTTGAGAAACATAATCATTAATCAGAGAATTGATTTTCTGTCTTTGAGCTATATTGTATCCCTTTGATTGTTGGAGTGGTGTTGGTAATTGAATACCCATTTCAGAGTAGGATCTTATTCAGATCTCCTTGTTTTCCATTTATAATACTATCTAATACCAGCAAAGACAAGGGTGACAATTCTTGATTTAGGGATTGATTTTCATGTTGCACAATGGATAGACATAGTCTATATTTAATAGACATGGATAGGGTACCCCCAAATGAAAAGATTGGTATGATATAAATGAGCAGGCTTGGCTATTTCATGGTAATCACACTAACATGAAATCTAGGAGCGTGAACAAGGATGAATAGAGATTTTGTATAAATCCAATTGAAATCTATGAGACTTTGAAGTCATGTGATTGGACATTGGTGACAATTGCACTAGTCTTTCACTCATACTTCCTATAGATAGAGCCTTGTAATCAGACTTGAAAAGTATATCTAGAGCATTTATTATTATTGACTCGATTGCCATTATTTTTCCATCTATTTGATGTTTGTAGGTCACACCCAAGAATGGGCCTTACATCCGGGAATAGACAAAGATCCTTGTATAGGGTAGAGGAATAGAGGCCTAGTGGCCTTTCTATAGATAGAGTCCTTAGTACAAATCAAAGAGAGAGATCAAAAACATATTTCCACATAGGATATGTGTTGGTGAAGTGAATGGGCAATAAGTCCCACATTTACATATCATAGGGTATTAGAGAAGTTGCATCCTTGACCATGATAACTGTCAAAAATTTGAAGAGAACACTGGAGACCTCAACAAAGGTAAATAAAAAGAGAAAAATTGGAAGACTTAAGGGCCAACAATTCTCATCTTCGAGAAGAGAATGAGAATTTGAAGGAGTAGGTTCAAATGTTCAACGAGAGGATGCTAGAGATAGAGAAGCACCTTGAGACCTCTACCAATTTGTTTCCATTGCTAAAGACAAAGTTTGAAAAACACCAAGACTTCCCCACCATTATCATGACATATTGGGACATGCATACAATGTATCTTGTACACTTGAGGGAGAAGATCATTCAGTTGGATAGCTAGCAAGAATACAACATCACCATATGATGGATCAACTACAACAAGAGTTAGAAAATAAGGTTGAGGCTTTGGCAAGGCTTCAAGCAGTTTTCCAACATCACCGAGAAGTAGGGCCACCTTCCATTGCTACTTCCCAAGCCAACACCATGACGGATACCACTTTGGTAAGCTCACCTTCCTTGGATTTCTCTTAAGAAATTTTTGGTGATTTCAAAGAACATACCAAGGGAATTGGCTTCAATATCCTAAGGAATATGGGTTATGATGGACAAGGACTAGGAAAGGGAAGACAAGGAATATTGAGACCCATTGTAGCCACATTGTGGTTAAGCATGAGGGCCTATGCTTCAATGGAAGAGGTGCAAAACCCATGACCATGAAGACCACTTTTGTGAAGGAGAAAGACATGTTCAAGTTTGTGTGGTCATTAGGAGAAGGAGTAGAAGTAAATGAAAGTTCTAACCCACTACCACCTCAACCTTCTTATGACATATTGAAGAAGGGAAACAATGAGAAGAACTTGAAGAGTCATCATGCATCATCACTCAGAAGAAGAAACAAACCAATCAACCTTGGAAAGAAGAAGAATAATACCAAAACCTTGGACATCAAGTTAAAAGTCACATACATTCACTATGGAAATTATAAGTGATATTCTTGAAGACACGAGATTGAAATCGAACCTCACCCTAAGGAATTTGACCCAGTTGATGGAGAGAGGAGAGAAATTGTTCTCCACGGGAGTATTCATACGAGGGGCCCTGCAATGTCCTTTTTGGTTTCTTAGCCTTCAACGATACAACAATCTAACCACTGGTATGATCATCAGATGGAGAAGTTACAACGAAATCATTTGTTAGAAATTTAAATAGTGTTTCTCAAATATTTGTTTCGAATGATGAGAAAACCATTGAGCCAACACTAGTCACTGTTGACACGGATATACCATCATCTGGATTTATTGATGGTGTGTATGCTAGGATTTTTTCTGGAACAAGGGTGGTTATATATCATTCTAAAAATATGGGAATAGTTTTCACTGACAAGTATACAATTCCCACTTCTGTATCAGATGTTGACTTCGAATTTGCTGCTAATTTAATGAATATACCTGGCGATGTTGTTTTTCTGCACCCTATACTCAATTATGCATTAGTAGCATATGGTCTTGCATCACTAGGTCCAGCTGGGGTTGCAGTTGTATGTGCAACTGTTCTTTGTCCTCAACATGATCGGTAGAAGCACAATGTTGTATATCTCATTGGGTTGAATCAGAGTTCACGGGCTCAATCACGCAAGTCCACTGTCAAAAGCACAGTGGCTACCTTGAATATTCGATAATGTAGTGATCCCTGGTATAGAGATATGAACACGGAGGTCATCGAATTGGATACATATTTTGGCAACAGTTTTTCTGGTGTACTGGAAGATTTGTTTTTGGTAGATCACGAGCCCAACGTATATTGGAGAAAGGGGACATGCTATTAACCGTAGATGGGGAGCCAATTACCAGTTTTTGTGATATTGAGATTGCTCGCAAACGTCTTGATGGGTGCCAGGATCAGGAAGGAAATTTAAAAACGAATTTTTTTGCCGAGGTTTAGAGTTGGAGCTTCTTGTGGGATCTAATTTAAGAGATGGGTTCGGAACTACGCACATCATCAACTGGTGTGGATGTATCGTGCAAAAGACGCACCTAGTTGTTGCTTCGTCTGGATTTTTCCCAAAACAAGGGCATGGGGTATATATTAAAAATATAGTATGTAGCAGTCCTGATCATAGATATGATATTTATACGAGCGAGTGGATTGTTGAAGTTAAAGAAAAGGCACCCCGGGTTTATGAAGGACCTCAAAATGCCTAGAATGTGAAGGGTGTGAATGTTTTTGATGCTAAAACTGAGTATGTTGTGAATGGATCTAATTGTGGGTGAATATCTGTTTGGAAGAAAAAAGGGGGCAGCTAGTGCACCTAGTGAAAAGGGACAAGCATGTACAAGCATAACAGAGAGCTCATAATGCACATATCTCTTTCACGCTTGATGCGATTATGCATGTATTAATATTACAGAGACAAGCCCAGCGAGATGGAGAGAGAAGGATTTCAAGAGAAAATTTTGAAGATAAGATAGATAATAATGATGAGAATCAACTGGCTATAGAAAAAACTATTGCTATCACCAATGATGATCGTGTAGAAGAAATTCAAAACCAGAATGGAAGCAACAATAGTCCCATGAAAGACAACAAAACTTTTGAGAGTGGTATCAATGATGATCGTGTAGAAGAAATTCAAAACCAGAATGGAAGCAACAATAGTCCCATGAAAGACAACAAAACTTTTGAGAGTGGTATCCTTCATTACTTTTGCTTTGAAGACAAAGCACTTTTAAGGAAAGGACAATGTTATATAAATAATAAATAAAGATAAATAATAATAATAAATATAAATATAAAGTCATTACTCTTCGTACAAAACAAAGGGTACCTTGGCTATACTTAAGAAGGGCTTTTTTTCATTCTCTATATACACTACACTCAACAAAATAAGAAATATCCAATCTTTATATATATATATATATATATATATATATATATATATATATATTTTAATTTTTATTTTCAAAGGGTATTTTGGTCAAGGATTGGTTTAGAGGGTAAAATCTGTTTGTCAATTTTGAGTTTTATTGAGATAGTCAAGTGATTTCTATTACTTGGAATCTCTTCTTAATTTAATTTTTAATTGATTTCTATGTAAATCTCATATGCCTTTTATTTTGTTCTTACATATACAAAATCTCGTTAATTTATGATCCATTGTCTAATTCTCTTCAAAATCTAAGATCTATGGATGAAAAAAATGGTCGTTGCAAGTTCTAAGAGATCTAAATCCTTCATTAATTTCCATGTTTGTGTTTATCTGTTGTGGGTTGGGGTTTGGTGCAACTTCTTGTAGTGATGTCGGGTTTGAGATTTCTCCAAGATCTATGTTAATTAAGTTTTTAACAATTTAATAATGGGAAATAAATTTCAGGTTTATTTTTTAAACATTTAAACAAATTCTGAAATTAAAAAAAGAATGAAATTATATCCAAATACATACCCCAAATCAACTCGAGAACACCTCACGAGAGTGTTGGAGATCACGACAATAGAGTGAGGGGAATATTCTCCAATTTTTCTCAACCTCACTGGAAAACATGCAGTGTGTTTGGTCTATTGGTGAAATAGACCAGTTGCGACCCCTTTTAAAGGAAATATCAGAGGAACATGTGATCCAGATTTATGAGCGGAATGAAATGAAACCACAGATATATAATGATCCTGATTTTATGAGAAGAAAGAAATGAATACAGATTATTAAAAGATGTTTAACACAAAATAACAGAGATACAATAAAACTGGTTTCTATTAAATAAGGAAATAAGTTGAAACTGTAAAATGCAGCAGAAAACAAGATTCCTCAAATGGTGGTGGCTTATCTCTGAGAAGAGATGTGACAGTTGTGCTCATTCGCAAGAAGATGATTACAATGAGGCTCTGAAGGCCTTTTACAATAAAAATGAATTCCAAAACCCTAGACATCCAAAAACCTAACACTAGGAGATGAGGTGCCAAAATTCATGTGGACCCTATTGGGGTAAGCTAGTACATCAACTTCCCGGGGTTGTAACTTTTGCATACAATCTCCATTTTAGGCGCACGATATCCCATTGGAAAGGTCTATCCGAGGACTACACATGTTTCCATCAGACTTTGACTTTGTCTATAGTCTAAGTTTGTAGATCTCTAAAAATGTTGTTTAGGGCCTCAAAATGGCCTGAGAAGTCATAGACCTGAAAACTAGGAAAAAACTACCAAACTAGAAAACTGCCAAAATGAACGAGTTGGAATAGGTGGGAAGCTACTGAAATCCATGTGGATAAATCCTCCCCCTTAGGAATAAATGGTCTCCGTTGCATTGAGTTCCCCAATTAGATGAAAAAATTTCCGTTGAATTTGGCCTCGGGTGAGCCACTTGCTTGGGTGCAGGAGCTACCATGCTCTGACAACTTGATAAAGTTGGATGCTTCCCTGTCGAGTGCCCTTGACCTGTGTGTCCACAATATGATCACTGAATGCCTATTGCATGCAATCAAGGTTGATCTCTATTGGTGTCAACTACTCTGCTATCTCTAAGGTGTCCAATAATGGAGACAAGTATGGTCGAATGAGAGCCATGTTGAATACTAGGTGCAGGACAAGGAAAGGGGGAATGTTGAGATCAAAAGAATTTTCACCAACAACCTTGGTGATGGTGTACGACCCATAACGGATTGGGCAAAGCTTTCGATGGGGCCCCGTAAGGCATTCTTTCCACAAGTTAAACCAAAAGTTGTCTCCCACCTGAAAATTATGTGGCACCCGATGTTGATCATGGCACTACTTATACTTGGCATTGGAATTCTGTAAAATATCCTGAACCTGTTGGAGGATGTGTTGGATCCGCTCAATGAACCGGGTGGCTTTGTTAGCTTCAGGTGGAGCAGGGAATGAGTTGATAGAGGTGGTTGCTGGGGGTAGTGCAACATCCATGGGGCCCAATGGTTGGGATCCCAACCCCATCTGAAAGAGGATGTGGCCAGTTGAGCTATGCAAGGTTCGGTTGTAGCTATGTTGGACATAGGGACGACTCTCATCCCATGCGTGGCGATGCTTTGAATTGTACATGCGCAAGATATGCACGATCATCCGATTGAAGACCTCAGTTTGACCATCTATTTAGGGGTGGAAGGCAATAGATTTGGTGAGCTTGGTGTGTAGCAGTGACCAGAGACGCGACTAGAAGGTGCTGAGGAACTGACTATCCTGATCTGAGACAATGGTTTATGTGATCCCAAAATGTACCCATATTCATTCAAAGAATAGTTTAGCAGTGGCCTCTGCTGTGATGCTCTTCTTGCAGGTGGCCAAAATCACCATCTTGAAAAAGTGATCAACAACCACAAAAACACAATCATTTCTCCTCTTGGTGGATGGAAGGCTCGACATGTAGTCCATTGAGATGGATTCCAATGGCCTGTTAGGAGTAGGAAGAGGGGTGTACATGCCCTGTTTCTTAGTGGCTGGTTTGGCAATAGCGTAGGCGGTGCAAGACCTGATATACTTGTAGACATCTTGTCGAATTTTTGGCCAGTAGAATGTTTCTGCAACACTGCCACTGTCTTTTCGATGCCAAAGTGTACTACCACCCAAATGTAGTGAGCTTACCAAATAAGATTTTATCGTTCACTTGATGGAATGCAGAGATGTCCCAGATGACACAATAACCCGTCCTGAATATGGAAATTAGCGACAACTAAGTTTGCACCCAACATTTGATAGGTGGTGGAGAAGTCAGGGTCTGTCTCATAGAGGTGGGTCCATCTGGAGGTCTCGTGCATGCAAGAGTCTAGCACCTTGGAGAGTGTCAAGACTGAAGGTCGACTGAGACAATCAAAAACTTAGTTGGTACTTCCTTTTTATACTTGATGTTGAGGTGGAACGACTACAAGTATGTGGGCCACTTCTGATGGCGGTCAATCTACAATTTTCCTTGGGTATGCATGAACTGAAGTGGATTATGATCAGTCTAGATGATTGTCTACTTCCCAAGAATGTAATGTCTCCATTGGAGGCATGATTGCACAATGGAGTACATTTCTTTGTTGTAATTAGGGTACTTATGGACATCATCTGATAGTGTATCACTATGATATGACATGGGGTGGCCGTGTTGAGTGAGAATGACACCCAAAGAATAGTATAAAGCATGTATCTCGATATCAAAGGGTTGCTGCAGGTCCGGTAATGAAAGTATTGGGGATGAGAACAAGCATTGCTTCAACTCATCAAAGGATTGTTGTTGGGATAGGCCCCACACAAATTTTTCCTTAGAACCACCCCTAGTTACTTGGTTGAGGGCCCATGCGGCATGAGATAATCCCAACATGAACCTGCGATAGAAATTGGTGAGGCCCAAGAAGCTCCGAAGCTCAGTGAGTGTGTTTGGGGATGGCTAGTCATGGATGACCTAGATCTTGGATGGATCCACATGCACACCATGTTGATCAATGATGTATCCTAGGTAATGGACCTTGTCCATGCCGAAGGAGCATTTTTCCAATTTTTCATATATCATTTGTTGTCACAGGGTGTGCAGAACTTACTGAATATGCTGCAAGTGTTCTGCCCAAGTATTATTTTAGATGAGGATGTCATCTAGATACACCACTACAAAACTTTTGGTGAAAGGTCGCAGGATATCATCCATGATCCTCATGAAAGTTGTTGGAGCATTTGTCAAACCAAAGGGCATAACCAACCATTCGAAAAGACCTTATTTTGACTTGAAGGTGGTCTTCCATACATCTGTTTGTTCTATTGGGACCTGGTGGTAGCCAAACTTCAGATCAATCTTACTGAAGTATTTTCCCCCCGTGAGCTAATCAAGGAGATCATCGATTTGGGGAATCAGGTACTGGTTTTAGACTGTGATTTTATTCAGGGCCCGATAATCAATGCAGAGTCGCCAGGTCCCATCTTTCTTCTACACCAACACGATTGGGCTCCCACAAGGTGATGAGCTGGGACAGATGTGCCCCTTGTAGAGTAGTTCTTGGATATTATTCTTGATTTCCTCATTTTCTAACAGAGAGTGGCGGTAGACTGGCCCATTAGGTAGCGGTGCACCAGGGGTCAGGTTGATGGGATGCTTGACCTAGCAGTGCAGAGGTACCCCGATAGGTGAGGAGAAGATATATAAGTATTCTTCCACGACCTTATCCACTTTCTCAGTCTAAGAGATGACCTTCCTGCATTTCTTGGCAGAGATCAAGGAAATAACACTAGGCGCGACTGCCTCGGGTATCCTGTACCATTTCTTGTTCAAAGTAATAATAACACCATGAGGCCTAGACTCATATACAACATGACATTTCCATAAATAAGGTTGGACCAAAAGAACATTACAAACTTAGAGAGGAGAAAAATCACACAATAACTCGTCTTTGAAGGGATGGATGTCATACGACAATCGACATTGTTTCCTGACCTGGAGATCGCTTCCTTGGCAGAGCCATCCAATGGTGTAGGACTGCGGGTGCAGATTTGTCAGCAGGGCTAGCCACTTGACAACCTCTGCTGAGATGAGGTTCTTATAGCTACCGCTATCAATGATGAAGTGCAATGGGGTGCCTTTTACCCACATATGTGAATGGAAAAGGCGCTCGCCTTCTTCTGGCTCATCTGGTTCACCAGGATGGAGCTTGGTGGTAGCAACAGTGGCAATGGGTTCCACGTCAATGATATGTCTCCCCATTTATGGTTCTGACTCATAGTCAGAACCCGCATCTGATTCACACGCTTTCACTTCAGCCACCAACGACTGCTTTGAGTGACAATTGGTAGTGTTATGCCAAGGGATCTTATGGAAGTCACACCACTTCCCCATATCTTTCTTTGTCTTTCTGGTGTCCTTCTTTGATTGCGGTTTGGAATGGTTATCATGATTTTTTCCATATTTTCTCTATCCTTTGTTCTACGAGTTGGGCCGCCCTTTCCTGGATTTTGCTGTGTGGGGTTCCCAGGCCCAAATTGTCGGGTATTTTGTTTGAGCTTTTGCTCGATTTTGACGGCATATCAATAGGCCATGCCTAAGGAAGAGATGAACATAAACTCCATTTCGATATGGATGTATCTACGCAGAGCACCGCGATACTTTAGCGCCATATGTCCTTCCAAATATTTGATAACAAGATTGATGCGCAAGGTATGGAATATATTTGTGAACTCTGGCACTACTTGGTCTCTTTCTTACCGCAGTGTGGTCTATTTTGTATACGATTCGTCATAACTTTCGACAGGGTAGTATTGTTCCTTAATAACATCCCTTAAGGATTCCCAGGTGACTGTGACTGTAAATAATGAGGGTTCTTCTGTTTCCTTTTGCTCACAGAAAGTTTCCCACCAATATTTGACACGGGGAATGACTTTGAGGAGCACAAAAGTAATCTTTTCTCTATTCGAAAATTTATGGATAGAAAAATACCATCCTAGTAGATTCAACCATTTGCATACAACATCTACGTCTATCTGACCTTCAAATATATGAATATCAAAGTTGATTTGTACCTTGAAGGGGGTGACGCCTCTACTCGAGGAAGATGCATCGCTTGTCGGTAGTCGCCGAAGGATTTACAAAAAACTATCCATCATCGTGTTCCTATGTTGCGTGAGGGCCTCCTTAAGAAACATTTTGAAAGGATCTCTTGTCTCGACATCTTTATTTTCTCCCTCCATGAAAGGTTGTTTGGGCGTGCGAGAGATTTTTTCCTCAAGAGAAAAAAGCTCGAGACCCAATCCTTTGTACCCTGACCTTGTTGGGGACATGCATTAAGAACCATACAGAGCATACCGCTTTGATACCACTGATCCTTATTTTATGAGCATAATGAAATGAATACAGATTATTAAAATATTTTTAACACAGAATAATAGAGATACACTAAAACTGGTTTCTATTTAATAAGGAAATAAGATGAAACTGTAAAATGCAGCGGAAAACAAGCTTGTTGGAATGGTGGTGGCTTATCTCTAAGAAGAGATGTGACGGATACGCTCATTCGCAAGAAGATGATTACAATGAGGCTCTGAAGGAATTTTTAAAATAAACATGAATTTAAAAACCCTAGACATCCAAAAAACTAACCCTAGGATATGAAGCGCCAAAAGTCATGTGGGCTCTTTTGGGGTAAATTAGTACAACAACTTCTCGGGGTTGTAACTTTTGCATACAATATATGTTTTAGGCGCATGATAGCCTATTGGAAAGGTTTATCTGAGGAATACACATGTTTCTGTTATATTCTGACTCCATCTTCAATATAACTATGGATAGCCCTAAAAACACTGTTTAGGGCCTCAAAACGGCTTTGGAAGTCATAGACCCGAAAACTAGGAAAAAATTGCCAAACTGAAAAACTGCCAAAATAAACCAGTTGGAATAGGTGGGAGGCCACCGAAATCCATATAGATCATATTATACTAACAAAAATATAAAGTGAAAAATAACAAAGATACAATAAAACTTGAATTCTATTAAATAAGAAATATGCTGAAAACTGTAAAATATAGACTAAAAACAAGCTTGCTAAAATGGTGGTAGCTTATCTCTGAGAAGAGATGTGATGGCTATGCTCATTTGAAATAAGTGAATACAATGAGGCTTTGAATTCATTTTTAAAATAAACATGAATTCCAAAACCGTATACATCCAAAAAACTAACCCTAAGAGATGAAGCGCCAAAAGTCATGTGGGCCCCGTTGGGGTAAGTTAGTACATCAACTTCCTGGGGTCGTAACTTTTGCATACGATATCCTTTTAGGGCGCATGATAGCTCATTGGAAAGGTATTGAAGAGGATATTCATTTAGGTGGATTGATCAGAACCTTTTGAAATATTTGAAGCGATTTATCATGAAAAAACTTCGTTTAGGCCCTCAAAATGGCCCTAGAAGTTTGGGACTTGAAAATTGCTAAAAATATTAAGTTGCCAAAAACCTGTTTTGAGCTAGTTGGAAAAGGTGGGTGGCCACTGATATCCTCCTGGATAAATCCTCCCCCCTTAGGAATAAATTTCGTTCCATTGCGTTGAGTTCCCCCATCAGATGAGGAAATTTCTGTTGAATTTGAACTTGGGTGAGCCACTTGCCTTGGTGCATGAGTTGCCTTGGTTTGAAAACCTGATAAAGATAGATCCTCTACTGGAGAGTGACCTTGACCTGTGTGTCCATGATATAATTATTGTATTCTTGTTCCATGTAGTCCAGATTGAGATTTGTTGGTGCCAAATTTTCTTTTATCTCCGAGGTGTCCAATAATGGTGGAAAATAATGTCGAAGGAGGTCCACATTGAACACTGGGTGCAAGCCAAGGAAGGGGGTAAGCTTGATATCAAAAGAATTTTCACCCATAACCTTGGTGATGGTGTAAGGTACATAATAGAGTGGAAAAATATTTTTTTGAGGCCATGTAGGGTGTTCTTTTTGCAAGTGCAACCAAACTTTGTCTCACACCTAAAACTAGTGTGGCACCCAGTGTTGATCATGGTGCTACTTGTACTTGGCATTGAAATTCTGTAAAATATCCTGAACCTGTCGGCAGATGTGTTAGATCCACTCAATGAATCAAGTGGCTTTTTCATCTTCAGTTGGAGCATGCTACGAGTCTACCTTGGTGGCTGCAAGGGGTAGTGCAACATTCATGGGACCCAATGGTTGAAATCCCAACCCCACTTGAAAGGGGTTGTGCCCGATTGAGCTATGTATGGCTCTGTTGTATCTATGTTGAAAATAAGGAAGACTCTCATCCTATTTGTGGGTGTGACTGGAATTTTACATGCATAGGATGTGTGTAATGTACCCCAAAATTACCAATTTTTTTTTTTTTTTTTTCAAGGTCATTAACTCTCTTCTTTACAATTAACTTAACTTCCTTTATTTACAGTTCATAGATTCCAAGATGTAAGGATAAGTTCTAGCAACAAACGTTATCTCTGTTCCACTCTTCCCAGGCTTATGTTCCTAATTTGTTTACTCTCCTGGAATTATTCAAGTTACAAGTTAATCGTAAGAGAAGCTAGGAATGGCCTTATCATTCCTAGCCTGTCGAATCCCTTGCTATATTTCGTTGATTATGGAAGTGTTAATAATATTCAATATAAAAATCCTTATTCTTTAAAAAATACAGTATAGTATAGTATAGTATAGTATAGTATAGTGTGTGTGTATATATATATATATATATATATATATATATATATATATAACTTCCTATCAATTAATTCCTTTATATGTGAAGCTACATATATTTGGAATATACTGCGTGCATATTATCAAGCCCCCTTATAAAAATAGAATTCGAAGTATTAATAAGTCCAATAGGGTAAACTCCAAGGTTCATGCATCTTTCAATTTTCTGTCTAGCTGGTACTAAGGTATAAGGGATAGCACATTTTGGCATAATCAAACTAAGAGTATTCTAAGAAAAGAGACAACCGTCCCAGTCGTGATATGGATGTGATATCAAGGTATTAGTCTAAAAATTATGCGAACAAGGAAACTCGTATAAGTTTAGTTCTTGGCCCACTTTCACGTTAAAACAAAAGGGTTGGTCATTTTCTCGTCAAAGTCTAAGGGTTACTCCCTTACGGATTAAATCCTTACACTCTAACTGAACTGGGCTTAACTTCGTTAGTTATAGGGTGACGTTCTGAAACCTTTCCCGCCTTCGCATTAACTCAACGCTAGAACCGATGGAGGAACTGTCAGGGTGCATTGAACCCTCCGTCCAACTCCCTAATGGACATCTACGCAACGATCCATCCGAGGCTGTCACCTACCTTCGTGTGCCGTATCGGTTTGCCACATATCGAATATCGCATGGCTTGATACGGTATCATTAAACGTTTACCTCTTGGATTTTCCGACAGATTTAGCTAGGTTCATTTCCACTTTGGCTTGATTACTCCGTGTAAAGAATTCGAGGGTGACTGTGGAAAAAGAATGCTCCGGTGTAAGCACCGAGGAGGAACTTCATCCCGGCGGAAGAATAATGTGAACAAATCATCCTCTTTAACCAGGTAAGGATATTCTTTCGTCGATTGGTTAAAACCATCCTGTAGTTTATTGGTACTTTGTCTATGGGTTTCCGATTTCAACGATTTCTTTGCATAGACGTTTCAGTATTTGAGCATATGATGATTATCCATAGGGCTTCCCTAGTTTATGCTCGGAGGTTGATATTTAGAGTTGTTAGTCTGGGTCACTTGTCTAGGTGTCTACCAGTCTGTAGGTTCCTTTGAATTATTAGGTGACAATTATGATGGTAGTTTTCCTTTATAGGTTACTGCATTCCCATTCGGTTAAGTCTGTAAATAAACATATATCAGGTGGAAGCCTTGTGTATCAGCATTATCACATGTTATTATTTGAATTCGTGACTTAATATTAGGGTTACGTCCTCCATTTAAATCATATCGACTTCTCTGTGTGTAAGCTACCATTCAAAAATTTATATTCTGCATGAGTATTGGCTCTGTTAAATCTCTGGGCATTGCAATCTCTTCAGCATCGATATTCGACTTATATTTGGATTCGATAAAAATATTCGGCATAATATTTAGTTCAGTATTATAGTTTTTGGCAAAATATACCTTTCAGAAAGAATATCTGATTGCTACCTTAACTGGATTCTTGCATTCGGTCTAAAGTATAGAATACATTTCGCCCATATTTATTGGTCATTTTAATCTTCAGAAGTTTCCTTTGAATTTTCTTTCTGGTATTTAAGTTTAAGGACTGTTTATATTGCGACCTAATGATGGGACGCCTGATTTTTGTGAGGGTACCCATCAGATCGACTTTGGCCCCCTTCTCCCTTTCATCTTGTGGATTAATTCGTCGGATGCACAAAGACAAGACGACTTGTACTATAGCCCCAAGCTAAGTGCAATACAAAATATTCTGTATTTGTTTTCTTTATAATCAACTTATCTCAAAAATTAAATTCTGTATATCATATATAAGCAACTCTATGTAATGTCCCCACTTTGGGACATCATCACAGGGCAGAGATTTATGATGACCAGAATAGCCAGATGGGTGCTAGAGCGAGTACATGGGTATTTGAGAGACATTGTGGGGTCCATCTTGCATTGATGATCATATTCCATAATTATGATCCATTCCGCACAGGTTGGCTTTGGTTTCGTTGCATTCTGACGATTTCCATTATTTTGACTATTTTGAGCTATAAGTCAATGAAATTCACTGAAGAGGTCATTTTGGGCACATTACTTGGAGGAACCTATCAGTGTAATAGCTCACTGGAATCGGGAGGAGAAACACTACAGGATGGGATGACTAGAAGTGAATTTCAGTGGCCAGGGAAGCCACAAGGAGAGATAAGGAGCTTTTCAAAGGTAAAAAGGTTAATTAATTAATTAAAGTGATTTAATTAATTAATTAAATATTAATA
>JZKD02S2420521.1:198427-223032 GCA_000966675.3 Picea glauca | reverse complement strand
GCCCCCTTATAAAAATATAATTCGAAGTATTAATAAGTCCAATAGGGTAAACTCCAAGGTCCGTGCATCTTTCGATTTTCTGTCTAGCTGGTACTAACGTATAAGGGATAACACATTTTGGCATAATAAAACTATGAGTATTCTAGGCAAAGAGACAACTGTCCCATTCATGGTATGGCTGTGATATCAAGGTCTTAGTCTAAAAATTATGCCAACAAGGAAAATCATATAAGTTTAGTTCTTGTCCCACTTTCACGTTAAAAGAAAAGGGTTGGTCATTTTCTCATCGAAGTCTAAGGTTACCCCCTGACGAATTAAATCGTTACACTCTAACTGAACTGGGATTAACTTTGAATTGATCAAAATATGCATGTAGACATTAAGGGGTTCCAGAATCTCTATTTTTTTTTTTCTTTTTCTGGGTTAATAGGGATTTCTCTATTCTAGCATTTTCGTTCCATAATTTTATTTGAGTTGAAATATTTGGTTCATTTTATTCAGTATTTCCAGAATTTAAATTATAACCAGTTAGACTTAATCGTCCTCCATTATATCCTTAGTATCTATTGATATACACACTCTAGACTTTAGAAATGAGTCTTGCAAATCGTGTGGTTATCTCTCTCTCTATATATTTATATATGTGTCTGTATACATAGTTGACTCCTATTATATACAATCATTTAAAACAATAGCTTTAAATGTGATAGGATAAATCGTCCAAAAATCAAGAGGTAATCCACATAGATGTATATATGTAATATAGGTATGTAATGTTCGTAATTTCAAGTTTATTCCAGAATAGTGTCCACCTACGGATATTCACTTGTAAAATAAAATAAACAGCTGTATATGATGCGTCGAACTGGTAGCAATTTCTAACATAAATAATGAAGTAGAAATCTATTAGTACAATTACATTTCTTGGTATATTTCCACTATTCGACTTTCATTCTAGTCAAACTACTTAGCGGGATTTTTACTCAACAACTATAGTTTACTTGTGAGAGTCTACCCTACCATTCACTACATTCCTTCATAATTTAGTAAACATAATACCTCATTCATATTTAAATAGATGAAAACTTATCAACCAACAATGACATCTAAACAGAGAAGGAGAAGAAAGACATATCTGAACAAATTTCTGAACGACAAATGGAACAACTAAGTTCCTCCCAACCTTAGAACAAAACGACCAATCCACTTGTCCCGTTCACCCCCTAGCCTGACCATGAATCCATGAGGGTGAACTCAAAACTCCTCCTTAGGAATAGTCCTTCAGTTTCTTAGTTTCTACTTGCCTCACACTCAGTAATAGTGTTCATAACAACAAGAGATCATTTCTTTTCCTAGCATACTAGGCATCGTTTTGCCTCCTCCCATATGCTATATATGCCAAAGCATTTGTTTCCTAGGTCTTTCCCCCCTTTGGGATTTTTTGCAGCTTTCCAAATTCCAGATTTTCCACTTGTAATAATCAACCCTGAGGTAGTTCCAACATGTTCCCCACTCATGGAGTCATGGTCAACTAATTTTAACCTGGCTATTACATTTGTCTATCAACAATAAATATAAAATATTTTGTTTCATACAAGTGTCATAGTCAAGTAGTTAGTTGGGTCAAATCAAATATCTCCCCAACAGTCATAATCATTAATTACAATTAACTAAATTCGAAATTCGAAATTGCCATAAATGGCAACAAATTTCAAATTTCGAATTTACCAAAAACGGAAAAAATTTCCTAAGAAATTTCAGACTTAAAAATAATTTATTTTTGGGGATGTTACAATGTGCATGATCATCTGGTTGACGACCTCGGTTTGGCCATCCGTCTGGGGATGGAAGGCAATGGAATTGGTGAGTTTGGTGTCTAACAGTGACCAGAGGCTCGACCAGAATGTGTTGAGCAAACAATTGTCCCAATATGAGATAATGGTTTGTTGGATCCCAAAGTGCACCCACGCTCATTCAAATAAGATCTTGGAAGTGGACTCCGCTGTGATGATCTTCTTGCATGCGGACATAATCACCATCTTGGAAAAGTGATCAACAACCAAAAAACTAAAGTCAGTTCCCTACTTGGTGGAAGGAAGTCTTGACATGTAATCCATTGAGATGGATTCCCAGGGCCTTTCAGAAGTAGGCAGAGGAGTGTACATTCCTTGTTTCTTAGTGTTAAATTTGGAAATAACATAGGTAGTGCTAGACCAAATATACTTGTTGACATTTTGTCGAAGTTTCAGCCAGTAGAAATGTCGCTGCAACACTGCCATTGTCTTTTCCACGCCGAAGTGTCCTACCACTCGACTATAGTGGGATTTTGAAATCAAATTTGCTTGATCTATTGATGGAACACGGAGATGCCTAGATGGAACAACATCCCATATTGAAGATGGAAATTAGTGACAACTGTTTTTGCGCCCAACATCTGGTAGGTGTTGACAAAGTCAGGATCTGTGTTGTGCTACTTATATGATTAGAATAATGAACTCATTAATTATCAATCCGAGATTCGTAATCAACAAAGTTACAAGACACCAGTAAGAAAGGTAATTCTAATGTCATGAGCATAAAACTATTCTAAATTATGCATGCTAGAAACAAAGCAAGCTAGCAAACCGAAACACACTTTGGTTGTCTTTCACAAAGAGGCTATCTACTCCATTATGGCACATGCAAGTATGAGATGGAGTTCTTTTGACAAATCAACTCTGCTATCTGACCCAGAAAGTTAACTATGCAATCACACTTCCGAAAGGGAAATCACACATCAATCATCAAGACATAGCATGGGTAGTTCAATAGTCAATATATTGAGTATGATGTGGTTCACAATGTGTTGTTGTGAACTTCACTAGTTCTCCTTCAAATATCTCTGACTACTACTGCCAACATTCATATCCATGAAACAAAATCAAATCCATAAAACAACGAGAGCATATGCAAAACAAAGTAAGTAAATATCTCTAAACAATCATATAATCGAAACTCTAAATTGAACTATACTGCTATCTTTTGAAAGGATCAAAGCTTCAGCTAGTCTAACATCTATACTATTGAAATCAACTACAAACACTAATATATAAGGATGTTGACTTTTGTTGGGTGGTGGGCCCTTTCTTCTTCAACAGGTCAGCGACTAGAGTCTACAATAAACTTGCTTTCAATCCACACATTACGCTTACTCAAACTTCAAAACATAGAATCAAACTATGCTAACAACTCAACTCACATTCATTCATAAACGATCAAGACATGGAGATAAATGACGTCCTTCTATTAAACTTCAACTTAGAATATGGTCTACAATATGTAACGCTGCTTCAAATGCTGTGTTATGATAATTCTCTACTACCTCCACCATCCTTGCCATGACTGTTTAAACAGTCTTAGTCATGAAACACAAGGAGGTGAAATCTTTAGCAGATCAGTCAATTGCCAAATTTACATATTTGGTTACATATTTTAAGCTTCATCCTCATGACACGAAGTGTATGAGGATGAAGCAAAAAAAAACTAGCTTAACATAGCCTTGATATAGCTTTTATGATTCAACAAACATCCAATAATTATCTTGGTCACGATCTGGAGCTAAACTTGGTATATTCTGCTTCCTGTATTGGTACTGGATGGTGACAGGTGAGATTCAGTAAATGGTACCGGATCTGAATAGTACGTAAGTGGTTGGTACCGGAATAGAACAGTCTGCGGCCGCTGGTACCAGATCATGATAGTGAATAGTTCGGTACCGAATCTGAATGGAAGGTGCGCTTGGTACCAGATTCAGACAGTGACAATCTGGCGTATAAGTACCGGATGGATGAGCTGACACAGAAATGCTGGACTCATCTAGAGGTCAAAGGTTACACGTGGCAATTTAAAACATTAGTACATGAAACATTTAGTCTCCTAGCTCAATAAACCACAAAATGCATGAATTCAATTATACTTTACCTTATGACCTCATCAATGGCTAATGGTAGTGTTCTTTGTCATTTATCCAAGCTTAGGTAGGCCAAAAAGGTATAAATGAGGAGTATGATAGGGTAGTGGGGATGTCAATTTAGAGGCTCAACATTCCCCCATGCAAAAATCATTGCATGTCCTCATGCAACTGAAACGAACTCAAAATTTTTCAAAATTTGAGACTCCATTCTTTTTACTCCTGTGGATCAATGATGTTGATGGCTAAGGCTTCTGCTTTCAGCTCCCTTTTTATGACCCTAACATATTGTAATAGTCTTAGTACCTTCTTAATCTTATTTGAAGTCTCTTCATGGTCATCTTGAAGTTGTTGGCTGGTTGCCTTCAGTTGCTTATTTTCCTTTTTGATATACCTGTCCAGTAGTTGGTATTCCTTCACTTCTTGTTTGAGTTCCTGGTTTTTCTTTTGCATCTCCCCAATTTTTTTCTTCATCTGTTCTTTTGTTAAGGTCTTTGTTGGCCCCATTGTTTTTGGTTGGGTGTATTCTCGTTCCTCCACTTCCTCCCTCATCCCACATAAAGTAATAGTAACTTGTTCCTCAGTCAAGCTAAGGATGTCATCCTGGACTTATAGGTCTTTAGAAGGGGAGGTAAGATCTATTGGGTCTTCATGTGTATGAGGGCTGACAACTACTTTTCCTTTCTTTTCCATGCTCCTTGTGGTTCTTTTACAAGGGGGTAATGGATCAAAGGTGCTCACAATATTCCTTTTCTTCTTTTCTATTTGTGGAATGGTTACAGGGAATTGTTCTATAGACCGTTCATCTTTATTTTCTGAGCTATTCTTCTTTTTCCTCACAGTTTTTGTCTTATGAACCTTCTCCTCAAGTGATGTTGTTGAGGTCTCCTCCACTAATTTGGATTTACCTTTTAATTCTTGACTTTTAAAAATCTTATCGACTATAGAAGAGGGCCCTGCTTGTTTACTGGCTTTATCTTTTTTGCTCACTGTTTTGGAGGATGATGGAGTTACCTTATATTTCTTGCCCTTTTTCTCTTGAGGTTCCTTATCTTTCTCTGGAGTAGGCTGGGTTCCCTCTACATGTTTGTTTTCTGTGGGAAGGTGTTGAGTGATGAGGATTTTCTAGATAATCCCTTGCTTCCCTATTTCATGTATAACTAACATCTTAATAAGACCTTTATGGTAAATGTTGGTCTTCTTAGTTTTGGATAGGGATTTGACACCTCTTACCATCTTGTTTAGACTCATCCATAAAAAATATGGGAAATCAATTTCAGGACCTCCTTCAAAGTGTAACAGAAGCCTAAGATGATATATGAAGGTTACAACATACTTTCCCTCACAAGTGAGGAATCGTTGAAGACTAGCAAGCATTGGATGATACTCTTCCTTGATATAGTTCCTAGGAATCCCCTTTTTCCAATCAGGGTGTTGATGGTCTTCCTTCAGAAATCATTGGCACATTTCCTTATTGATTCCTATTCCTTTGAAATACTTGTCTCCTCTATTAGGTAATCTCGTGGCTTCCCTTAAGGTTTCTTCATTGACTGTTAGCTGCAGATTTCCTATGTGCACAATCTCTCCATCATAACCATGAATAAATGCTTGAGATACCTTCTCATGATAGCCTGTGAATTTCTCCAAAAATGGAATCCATCCCGCTCTAGCATACTTATCTCTACATAGCTGGAACTCCTTGGTCTCCCTATAAATATGGAAGATCGGTTTGTGTCTACTCATGACCATATTTATGAATTGTGCGTGAGAATCGGGATGTGGCACAAGGTTTTGGTCAGCTATGAGGGTAAGGGTTTGGTACCGGATATCGCAGAGAGGAGTAGGCTCGGAACTGGAGAAAGGTTGGTAACGGAAAAAATATGGTGATGGCATCAATAATTCAGACGATGAGTTTAAGTAAGATGTCACAAAGGAAAATTAAGACCAGATGAGGCTCATCTGGATGGCTTCGCCACCCAGATAAACCATTTCATTTCTGCCCGTTAGTGCAATGATGGGAACGTTGGGTGTCGAAGCATCATTGTTGTTTGAGATAGGTGATTGGAATTCTAAGTGATGAATTTGATTTTGAATCATGACTCATGACATGAGATACGTTCACGATTGCTTAAGGATGAAGCACGGTCATGGCTCATCATTACTAAACATGCTCCATATTCACACTTTTGATGTGATTTTTCCTTGAATCATTTTCAAGCGCTTATGTGATGAGAGGATTGATTAAGGTTAAGCATATGGGTATGAGGGAAGTGAAAGTTAGGTGTGTGGTTTTAACACTAAGGTCATAAGATCTAGTATACCTTTTCATACCTATTGTAGTTTTATAAGCAAAGGAAAATAAATAATACCATCTTACCTTTTCTTTTACCATTGTATAATCAATGCCCATAGCATATGCGATTGCCTTTGTATTTGAAGCTTGTAGATTGTCAGAGTTCATCTTTTTAGGATGGAGTTTTCTGGAAGCTTGGTACTGGAATTTCCTGTACTTCATGAAACTTCTTTATTTTGTGCTTGTCTTCTTTTGTGTCTAGATCTGTAGGGTTGTAGGGTGAACATGTTGGTTTCTGAAGATGAGATGTGAGTCTAAAAAAGAGTTATGAAAGAACTCTTTGACCTTCCCCCAGGCCAAGGATGTTGCATATCCTTATGCAAGAAGATTCAACACCATGTATCATAATGGAAGAAAAATGATAAGAGAAAAGAAACCAAATAAAATTCCAAAAGTACATTTATCACCTAGCATATGATCACATGCCTAAAAATTTTGAAATTGTCTTTCTTTTGATGACTTATTGACAAGGGTAGCATTCAACAGTGAAAATAGGGAGGTTTTTATATTTTTTTCCAGTAGAGTAAATCCAACCTAACTTGCTTAAGAGATTTACTATCATTATATGTTATGGATAAATTTCACAGTATAAGTAGATTAGACTCCCTAGTTAGGGCTCCACTCTTAAGAAGTTTCCTTATTAGTTAATGTAGGCTTTAGATGTCAGACCAGTAAAGTTGACTTGCGATAATTCTCAAATGGACATTTTCTTGTAGTAATTATCTTGTTTGTTAATCTGGAGTTTGTATCTCATAAATGTCAAGAATGACCTTTTCTTGTAGTGTTTATTTTTTTTAGATGACAAAAGTGAATTTTTCAATCAGGCAAGTATAGATGAGGCATTTCTCAACCAGAACCCATTGCCAATAAGCCTTTTCAGTACTCCGATGGGGTAGTTGTGATAATTAGTGAGAGACATCCTTTCCCCAGGAAGAATGCCCCAATGCCAACAGGGTTGTTCAGTACCCTGATGGGTTTGCCTAGTCATACCACAGACCAGTACCCACTGCCAGCAGACCTGTTCAGTATCCCGACGGGCTAGTCTCTTAAACCCTTTTTCCATCAGAGGCTTCTTTTCCATAGTCACCTATTTCGGTTTTTATTAAAGAGTGCTTTTGCATGGTGACAGGGGAGGCTCGTCTGAAAACCTTTTTATAGGATGGGATGGTATCGTGTTGGAAGGTGTATTCTCTTATTTGAATGTCTTTAAATATTTGTCTGAAGGAAAATTAAACTTATGTATGCATATTATTTCTTTAGAGTGATCCAGATGTATAATTTTGTTTGAGTTTGTCCATAAGAGAATGACCTAAATTTACCTTAGGGTACTAATACATCCTCTTCCATAAAAGTTTTCCTAGTGTACCCATGACAAAGAGTGTTCATATACTCATATGTTACTCTTTAGTAAAGATAATCCAATGAATACTATTGAAGTCTAGTTAGGGTGAGATAGTTACTTGTAGGCTAACATATATTTTTATCCCTTTAGTCATGTTGAAATACTGGATAAAGGCAACCTCTAGACTTTGAAGCAGATTATGCATGGTTCTTTTAGGAATCATAGGTAAGGATTATGTCTTCTTTGTCAAGCAACAGAACCAAAAGAAATTAAAGATTCTTCCTTTTAGCTAGCAACATATCCAAAAGAAATTAAAGATTCTTCCTTTTATCTAGCAACAGAACCAAAAGAAATTAAAGATACTTCCCTTTAGCTAGAAAAAGAACCAAAAGAAATTAAAGATACTTCCCTTTAGTTAGCAACAGAACCAAAAGAAATTATTTCTTCATAAAGGTTGCCATTTGATGTTGCATTCGGCTTCTTGGTTCCATCTTAAGTGGTTACTACATGGCTTCATACTTTATATTAATTGTCATAATATTTTGAAATATGCATAGCATTCCTTTATCAATTAGGTGATGTGTCCTAATAGTATCGTATAAGTACCGGACTTCTGGTACCAGAACAACAAAGGACTGTTGGTACCGGACCAGAACAAAGTATTGTTGATGCCTACAAACTGATGTTTAACAAGTTCATGAAGGATCAAATAAATTATAGAAATCTACTTACAGATATAAAATGCGAAAGTAAAACAAAAGGTGATAAGAATCCATTGTTACCTTCAACTTATTAGCAAAACACAATCCACACCTATGTACAAAAGTTTTTTTTTTTTTTTTTTAAAGTAAACCAATCAATCAATGTGGATCAATAGGAAGGTCTCCTTCCTTACTGATCACCTGCATATCTAAATTATGTAGTATACGAGTCAAAAATTCCTCTTTTGACAGGGGTTTGTTATAAATTTTCAACTGGTGACCATTCACAAGTAGTGGAGTCTCATGTTCATCAATTGTCTTTATCCTGATTGAACCATTATCATAGACAATGTCAATTTCGTAAGGTCCCATCCAATGAGTAGTTAACTTACCTTTGAAGTTCTTGAATCTGCTATCATACAACAGGGCCCAATCTCCTTGTTGAATTTTTATTTATTTTTGAGATACTTGTCATGCCATTTTACTCTCTGCTCTTGAATGAGGGTGGTTCTTTGAAGTGCTTCCTACCTAATTTCGTCCAGCTCATTAAGCTGTAAGAGTATTTGTTGCTGGGCTTCATCCAAGTTCATGCCAACTTGTACTGCAGTCCTGAAGGTTTTGATCTGGAATTCTATGGGGAGAAGCACATGCTTCCCATATACCAACTTGTAAGGTGTATGTCCTGTTGTATTCCTCTAGGTGATTCTATAAGCCCATACAACTTCTAGTAATATTTCAGCCCAATCCTTGTGGTGTAGCTATACTGTTTTGGTAAGAATGGACTCAATAACTTTGTTGGTAGATTCTACTTGTCCATTTTCCTATGGATGGTAGGGTGTAGATTTCCCATGTTTGATTTGGTACTGTTCTGTAACAAATTTGACTAGATTAGAGGTAAATTGAGTCCCCTGATCAGTCACAATTTCTTGAGGTACACCAAATCTAATAAAGATGTCACTAAAAAGGAAATCTACCATTGATTGTTCACTTGCAGCTGGTAAAGCTTTTGCTTCAACCCACTTAGTCACATAGTCAGTACATACAAGTATATACTTTTTCTTTTTAGATGCGGGGTTAATGGGCCCTACAAAATCTAATGCCCACTTCTCGAAAGGATCAATGACTTCTTGGGATTGAAGTGGCATTTGGTCTCATGCAGTAGGCTTACCCATTCGTTGGCATTCATCACAATTGGATACATAGGTTTTAGCATCTTTGAAAATATGAGGCCAATAATAACCAGATTGCAGAACTTTATAAGCGGTCCTTTTTTCTGCGAAGTGTCCTCCACAAGGACCATCATGGAAAGATTGAAAAATATCATGAATTTTATCTTCCATTACACATCTCCTAGTTACCAAGTCTGGTCCTGTTTTGTAGAGACAATCATCATGCCACATGTAGTTTGCACTTAGCTGAATTACTTTATGTTTTTCTCTAGGAGACAATTTCTGAGGCATCTTCCCTGTCACAAGATAGTTATCTACATCTGCATACCAAGGAGTGAATGTAGAAATAGAAAACAAATTTCCATCAGGGAAGTTATCATCTACTGGTGCGTTATCTCCCAGATGAATCATTCTAGATAAGAAATCAGCCACAAGATTATCCTTACCCGGTCTATGAATAATATTGATATTAAACTCTTGTAATAATAACAACCATCTTGTAAATCTAGGGTTTGTTACAAGTTTGTTCATTAAGAATTTGATGGTTGAATGATCAGTGTGTACAAAAGCTTGATATCCTGTAATATAGTGTCTAAATTTATTGATAGCATGGACTACAACTAACAATTCTTTTTCTGTGACCGTATAATTAACTTCKGMTGGGGACAKATTTTTACTGACAAAGTAAATAGCATAAGGCATTTGATTTTCCCTTTGTCCAAGAAYTKMTCCAAGGGCTRTGTYTGAGGCATCARTACAKATATGAAAAGGAMGGGASCAATTTGGTCCTCTTAATAYAGGGGTAGTTGACAATWTCTRTTTTAGWATCTCAAAAGATACTTGGCATTCATCATCCCAATTAAATTCGRCTTCTTTRGATAATAACTTGAATAAAGGGGTAGCTAAGMTTRTGAAATTGGGAATGAATCTTCTATAGTAGCCAGCATGCCCTAAAAAGTTGTGAACTTCCTTTTGTGAGGAAGGTATTCTGATTTGTGTGATAATATGAATTTTCACAGGATCAACTCTCATTCTAAATCCATAGATGTGATGTCCCAAAACAATACCTTCAATGAACATCATTTTTGATTTTTCATTACTTAGGGAAAGATTAGTTTCCTAACACCTAATCAAGATTTTTTCCAGACTAGTCAAAGCTTCCTGGAAGTCATTTCCATGGATTGTAAATTCTTCCATGTAGACTTCTACACAGTCTTTGGTCAAGTTAGAGAAAATGGCTAGGAAAACCTTTGAAAAGTAGTTGGGGCATTGCAAAGTCCAAAAGGAAGGACAAGGTATCCAACACCTGATCAATAAATGGTAGGGGAAAATAATCCCTATGGGTGGCTTTGTTCAATTCCCTAAAGTCTACACATATTCTCCACTTACCATTTTTCTTGGGAACTATGACAAGTGGAGATACCCATCGACTATCTAAAATGGGGTATATGAGATTGGCTTGAAGGAGTTTTTGGAATTCTTCTTTTACAATATCTTTGAGGGATGGATTCATCCTTCGCTGAGGTTGTCTAACTGGTCTGATTTTCTCATTAGTGTAAATATGATGTGTGCATGTGTCAGGGTGAATGCCTTTCATGTCTGCATAATCCCATGCAAAGGCATCGAATTGTCTTTGGAGCATTTCAATTACTTGCGTCTTTTGTTCTGGTTCCAAACTAGAGTTGATATACAAAGGTTTTCCTAGGATAATCTCAACAAGTTCAATACTTTCTTCCTTCTCTAAGGAAGCTAGTGATAAAGTATATAATTGAGTGATATCAGGGTGCCAAGCTTGTTGAAATTCGGAACTGAAAATGTGTGACAATTTTACAAAGGACCTAAGATATTGAATGCAGTTTGTATCATCCAAAAATAAACTTAAGACTTGTTCATTTGATTGTTCTTGCATTCCTCTTACTTGTTCAAGTGTTAATAGGGGTATGATGAAATATTCCTCTCCATAAGGGTTTTCTAGCCAAACAGGGATTTCTTGTGCCGGTTGGGCAGGAGGGAAGAGAACAAGTTTTTGGCTATGTGTGCCATTGGATATAGTCATATTGCCAGACCGACAACTGATAAAGGCATCTGCTATGGCCAACCAAGGGTGGCCAAGAACCACAGGGTGTCCTGGTTTGGAGGATAATTTAGAGTAGATGACTAGACAGTCTACTGGATATTCCCAAGAAGCTAGAGTGACTGTGATATCATCTAAACTTCCTGCAGGGATAATGACTGACTTATCTGCCAATTCTATCATGGTTTGGATTGGTCTCAACTGGTTGATTTGGAGTTTTTGCATAGTGTCAAAAGGAATTACATTAATTGTTGCACCCAAATCAATGAGTGTGTTTGGTAAGGAAATACCATTAATTTCAACAGGGTCATTATATTTATATGACATTTTAGAAATAAATTCAGATAATTGTCCTACTACCTGAACAAGGGGAGGTTCCTTCATCTTCCTTCCTAGTTTCTTAATACAAAGATCCCTTATGATTTTGGCATATATGGGGATATTTTTGATGGCTTGCAACAAAGGTATTTTTATACATACATTTTGTAATTCATCCTCTATATTTTTGTGCAAGGGTGGGTTAGGTTTCTTCACTAATAGTCTTTCGGGGTAGGGTGGAAGATTAACTTGTTGAGGTACTCCTATGGACTGAGAAGTGATTGGAATAGGAGGGGAAGTCTCTTCTTCTATAGGGGTGGTTTGAGCGTTTTCTTCCTCAGAATGTTTATCATTTTCTTCTTGAATTACTACTCCAAGATTTGATTGATTTATAGCCTTCCCTAGTCGTAGTTGAATTTCATAGGTGGGAAAGGTTTGAACTTCTGCATTTTGCACAGGGTGGGTGGGTCGATTATTGGGGTTGGGGATTGCTGTAGGTCTAGGAGGGTTGTGGGAAACTTGGTTTTGTGGCTGTTGATTGGCATTTATAGGTACTTGTTGCTGCTGGTTAGGGTTCAAAGGGACTGTAAATTGCTGCTGTATAGGAGATGGAAGTAAATCTTGTATCTATGGTGGGTTAAATCCAGGTAGTAATTGGGAAATGTTTGCAGGATACTATGGATATGTAGGGTAAGAGGGATTCCCATACATAGGTCCCCTCCAACATTGTTGCCAAGGTTGAGTTTGAGTTTGCTGAGGTGTCCATTGTGGATAGCACATTGGGGGAAGGACCCCATTGCTGCTGTTGATACTGTGCATTAGGGTCATAAAATACATTGGGGTTTTGTGCTCTCCAAGGTCTTCTGGAAGGGTATGATTGTTCTTGTGAGATTCCTTCTCCCCTATACATGGCTTGTAGCTGAAGAAAAGTTGGACACTCAGATGTGGGGTTATCTAGAGTACACATGCCACCAATTTCTATGACATTTAATGGGAATTCTTTCTCACCGTGCTTCTTTTGACATCTAGGACAAAAAATTGCTAAAACAACCTCTTCTTCTTGTTTCTTTTTCAGTTTTAGGGTATATAACTGGTTGTTGATTGTGCTCAAGATGTTTTTTTTAAAGTTCTCCAGTAAGTTTCCTAACTAAATTCTGGTGATAGTCCCTGAGCTTTGTCTTGTATTTTTGGTAAAAGAATCTCTTGGTTCTTTGCCTGTTTTAGCTATTCCTCTTGAGTATCTTCTACAATAATCTGCGATCTCTGAAAAGGAATTTTGGTGCACATCTCCTGAACTTAACAAGTTTAAAACTTCTATGCAGTCATCTCTAATGCCTTTCAAAAATACAGTTCTTACTACAGCTGGGTCTGTGGTGAATAATTTTGATTTCTAGTAGTTGTATAAGAACCTTTCTAAGTAGTCTTCAGGACTTTCATCTTCTGTTTGCTGCATTTTAAAAATGTCATTTTTAGCATTATCCTTACAATAGTCTTGGTATTTCCGTAAGAATGTATCTTTCATCTGATCCCAAGAGAGAATTGTATTTTCTCCTAAGCTCATGAACCATCTTAGGGCTGAATCTTTCATTGTGGCAGGGAATAGCTTAATTTTATGGGCATCGTCTGAGTAGTTATAAATTCTACATAATATGTCAAACTCAAATAAAAATAAGTCTGGATCTTCAGTGACATACCTCTGAAAATGGGTAATGATGATAGTGGGATTTTTTCATGCTGATGTTTTTGGAAATATCCAATATTGGAAATCCAAAGGTCTCAGTTTCAGTGGCTGCATTTCCTTCTTCTTCTGCCATTTCTCTAGGTGTTCCTCCTCCGCTGATGGATGGTCCAGAAACTGGGTTTTGTGTGTCTCCTTCAGTAGAATCACGTTTTGTTTGCCCCAATACTGATTCTTCCATTTTAGGTTCTTCTTTTGGAGCTTCACTGGCTCCCCTTGAACTTTCTCATGTTGGAATTTTTCCTGCACCAGTGTCAGTTGGATTAGTCGGGGGGAGTTGTTTTTGAATATTTAGAGCTTGCAAATCTACCTTTATTATCTTTATATCTATGCATAAAATGGAAATTTGATTCTTAACTGAATTGAAAGTCCTAATTCTATCTAGAAGGTAAGAAGGCGACCTGGCTTCGGAGAACCCCGCTTTAGTGGCTGTGTGGCACTTCGATCACATCTTAAACGTTTTATCCTCCTCCCTCAAGCAACCTTTAAAATCATTCAAAAACTATGCAAACAATCTAAGCTAAAAATCACTTCCTACCGTTTGCAACTCCCCGACAACGACGCCAAAATGTTGTGTTGCTTATATGATTAGTATAATGCACTCATTAATTATCAATCCAGGATTCATAATCAATAGAGTTACAAGACACCAGTAAGAAAGGTAATTCTAATGTCATGAGCATAGAACTATGCTAAATTATGCATGCTAGAAACAAAGCATGCTAGTAAACCGAAACACACTTTGGCTATCTTTCACAGAGAGGCTATCTACTCCATTATGGCACATGCAAGTATGAGATGGAGTTATTTTGACAGATCAACTCTGCTATCTAACCCAGAAAGTTAATTATCCAATCACACTTTTGAAAGGGAAATCACACATCAATCATCAAGACATAGCATGGGTAGTTCAATAGTCAATATACTGAGTATGCTGTGGTTCACAATGTGCTATTATGAACTTCACTAGTTCTCCTTCAAATATGTCTGACTACTACTGCCAACATTCATATCCATGAAACAAAATCAAATCCATAAAACAAAGAGAGCATATGAAAAACAGAGTAAGTAAAGATCTCTAAACAATCATATAATCGAAACTCTAAACTGAACTATACTGCTATCATCTGAAAGGATCAAAACTTCAGCTAGTCTAACATATATATTATTGAAATAAACTACTAACACTAATATATAAGGATGCTAACCTTTGTTGGGCGGTGGGCCCTTGCCGCTTCAACAGGTTAGCGACTAGAGTCTACAGTAAACTTCCTTTCAATCCACACATTACTCTTACTCAAACTTCAAAACATAGAATCAAACTATGCTAACAACTCAACTCACATTCATTCATAAACGACCAAGACATGGATATAAATGATGTCCTTATATTAAACTTCAAATCAGAATATGGTCTACAATATGTAACGCTGCTTCATATGCTGTGTTATGCTAATTATCTACTACCTCCACCATCCTTTCCATGACTATTTAAACAGTCTTAGTCGTGAAACACAAGGAGGTGAAATCTTTAGTAGATCAGTCAATTGCCAAATTTACATATTTGGTTACATATTTTAAGCTTCATCCTCATGACACGAAGTGTATGAGGATGAAGCAAAAACAAACTAGCTTAAAATAGCCTTGATATAGCTTTGATGATTCAACAAACATCCAACAATTATCTTGGTCACGATCTGGAGCTAAACTTGGTATATTCTGCTTCCTGTATTGGTATCGGATGGTGACAGGTGAGATTTGGTAAATGGTACCGGATCCAAACAATACACAAGTGGTTGGTACCAGACTAGAACAGTTTGCGACCATTGGTACCAGATCGCGACAGTGAATAGTTCGGTACCGGATCTGAATGGAAGGTGCACTTGGTACCGAATTCAGACAGTGACAATCTAGCGCATAAGTACCGTATGGCTGAGCTAACACATAAATGTTGGACTCATCCAGAGGTCAAAGGTTACACATGGCAATTTAAAATATTAGTACATGAAACATTTATTCTCCTAGCTCAATAAACCACAAAATGCATTAATTCAATTATAATTTACCTGATGACCTCATCAATGGCTAATGGTAGTGTTGTTTTTCATTTATCCAAGCTTAGGTAGGCCAAAAAGGTATAAATGAGGAGTATGATAGGGTAGTGGGGATGTCAATTTAGAGGCTCAACAACACCCAACATCTAGTAGGTGTTGGCGAATTCAGGATCTGTATCATAGAGGTGGGGCCATCCAGAGGTCTCGTGGCTGCAAGAGTATAGCACCGTGGTGAGTGTCGAGACTGAAGGTCGGCTGAGGAAATCAACTACTCGGTTGGTAATTCTTGTTTTATACTTTATGTTGAGGTGGAACTGCTACAAATATGTGGACCACTTATGATGATGGTCATTCTGTAATTTTCCTTATGTTTGCATGAACTGCAACAGCTTATGACCTGTGTCGATGATTGTATCCTTCCCAAGAATGTAATGCCTCCACTAGTGGAAGGATTACACAATGGAGTACATTTATTTGTCCTAGGTAGTGTACTTACGAATGACATAGTGTCTCACTATGATAGGCCATGGGTTCTCATTCAAAGTGAGGAATGTGCCCAAATAATAGTCTGAAACATCTGTCTCTATCTCAAAGGGTTGTTGCAGGTTAGGTAATAAAAAAAAATGGGTTGAGAACAGGCGATTATTTAGATCATCGAACAATTTTTGTTGGGATAGGACCCACACAAATGTTTCCTTACCACCACCCCTGGTTATTTGGCTGAGGGCCCATGCAATATGGGAGAATCCCAACACGAACCTATGATAGAAATTGGTAAGGCCTAAGAATTTTTTAAGCTCAGTGAGCGTGGTTGGGGCAGGCCAATCACGAATGACTTGGATCTTGGATGGATCAGCATGCACACCATGTGCATCAACAATGTAGCCTAGGTACTGGACCCTATCCATGCTGAAGGATCATTTTTCCAAGTTGGCATATAGCTTGTGTTGTCGCAGAGTGTGCAAAACCCGCTGAATATGAGATAAGTGTTCTACCGAAGTCTTGTTGTAGATGAGGATGTCATCCATATACACCACCACAAAATAATTAGTGAAGGGCCGCAATATATCGTCCATCATCCTCATGAAATTTGTTGGGTCATTTTTCAAACCAAAGGGCATTACCAGCCATGAAAAAGACCTTCGTTTGACTTGAAGGAAGTTTTCCATACATCTGTCTTCTCTATTGGGACCTGATGGTATCCATACTTCAAATGAATATTAGTGAAGTATTTGGGCCCCTTGAGCAAATCAAGGAGATCATTGATCAAGGGAATCAGGTACCGGTTCTTGACTATGATTTTATTTAGAGCCTGATAATCACTGCAAATTTGTCAGGTCCCTTCTTTATTCTACACCAACACGATTGGGATTCCGCAAGGTGATGAGATGGGTCAAATGTGCCCCTTGTGGAGCAGTTCTTGGATATAACGCTTGATCTCCTCATTTTCTAGAAGAGAGTAATGATATTCTGGCCCATTGGGTAGCAGTGCACTGGGGGTCATATCGATGGGATGCTTGACTTCACAGTGTAGAGGTACCCCAATAGGTGACGAGAAGATGTGTTTATATTATTCAATAACCTTATTCACTTGCTTCTGCTAAGCGGAGAGGTTGGTCATGTAGGCCATGGATGTGGCTGCAACCTTTTGCTCACTCTAAGAGAGAATCATGAAGAAGAGATACTTGCCTCTTTGAGAAATGACCTTTCTACATTTCATGGCAGAGATCAAGGAAATAACACTAGGTGAGACTACCTCAGGTATCCTGTACAATTTCCTGTTCAAAGTAATAATAACATTGTGAGGCCTAGACTCATATATAACATGACATTTCCATAAATAAGGTTGACCCAAAAGAAAATCACAAACTTCAAGGGGAGCAACATCACACAATACCTCATCTTTTGGATGACGCGAAGATCACTTCCTTGACGAAGCCATTCGATGGTGTAGGGATGTGGTTGTAGTGTTGTCGGTAGGGCTAGCGACTTGACAACCTATGATGAGATGAGGTTCTTCTGGCTACTGTGCAGCAGAGTGCCTTTCACCCACATCTATGAGTGAAAGAGGTGTTTTCCTTCTTCTGGCTCATCAGGTTCATCGGGATGGATCTTGGTGGTAGCAATGGTGGCACTATGTTCCACGTCAATGATCTGTCTACCCTTTTTTGTTTCTGACTCAGAGTCAAAACCCCCATCTAATTCATATGCTTTGACCTCAACCACCAATGACTACTTTGAGTGGAAATCAATAGTGTTATGCCATGGTCTCTTATGGAAGTCACACCACTTCCCGGTATCTTTCTTTGTCTTCCCATCGTATTTATTTGCTTGCAGCTTGGACTAGTTGTCCTGAGGTTTTCCATATTTTTTTGTTCTGCGTGTTGGGGCTTCCCTTTCCTTGCTTCTGCTGTGAGTGGTTCCTAGACCCAAACTATTGTTGATATTTGGGTACCTTGGAAAGTGGGCCCCTTGTGATTGTGAGGATCTAAACACAAAAGGGGAGACTATTACCCTTATTACTTTACTTTTTGTTCTAATTTCACGTTGACTTAGGATATTTAAGTCAAAAGTGAAATAAGTCACTTAAGTCATTAAAGTGACAATTAATTCACTTTGTGGGTGAGTTAAATGACATAAAGAAAACTAAGTAAAGTGGGTTTCCTAAGTGAGATTTTAGGATTAGATCTCACCCATTGATTAGACTTGGCTAGATTAGATTTAGGTCATTGATCTTTTAGGGTTTCACCAAAGGAGGCTAAAGGAGGAAAAAGGGTAATGAAGAGGCGCATTCTTCACTTGAGAGAGAGGAGAAGGAGGAGAGCACTTGAGCACATTTCTTGAGAAGAGGAGGGCAGGCAAGTTGAGGGTTTTTTATTGTAGGTGTGGGAAGGCTCATATCTTGGAGGAAGGTGCTTCCATGGAGGAGGAGGCACTCACATGAGCTAAGGTGCATTCCTAGCTTGAGGGCACACTTGGAGGAGGAGAGGCGCACATATTCATGGAGGGAGAACCTTATCTATGAGAGATTTCATGGAGGAGGAAGGGTGCTATGCTTGAGGAGAGACCTTGGTGAGAAACTAAGGGCACACTTCCATTGTTTTGGTTCTTTCTAGAGTAGGGGTGCACTAAGGAGAGGTGTGCACCAAGCCAAGGAGGAGGGTACACTTGAGTAGAGGGTTCTAATTTCAAGGAAAGAGGGAAAGGGTTTCAAAAGGGTTTAAAGTGGGAAAGTGAAAAGGTAAAGCATCTGAAAGGAAAATGAAAATGCACAAGGAAAGAGGACCAAAGACTAGCTAAGGAGGAAGGGCACACCAAGCCAAAGGGTGCCTTGCTTCAATAGGCTAGCAGGGACATCTTCAAGGGACTCCAAGGATTCCAAGAATGGTTTCTACTGTATCATGTTCACTTGTAATTTTTTTCCGTGTTGTTATTTTTTCTTTGAGGAATTCTATATACATCTACTCCAAACTGGTTTTCCCCATGGGGGTTTTTCCAGGGTCATGTTGACCAAAAACATGTGTCAATTTCATGCATGCTTAGAATTGTTAAATCAACATTTAGAGTTGTAAATATTAGGAGGAGTGTTATGTGCTCTTATTTATATTGTATGTGCTAATCATTGGTATGAAAAACACGTGCAAGGGATCCTGAAAAGGACACTTAACCACAAAAATTTATCAACAGAAAGTAACCAAATAATTTTCTTTCCTAAAATATAGCAAATGATAGATTTGGAAAGTCAAACTTAGAGCTAAACTCTGGTCAAAGACATGCCATATTTATCAACTTGATAGTACCTCATTTCTCTTCATGGTATCATATCCCTTGGTGGCTAGAGTTGATGATTTCTAGTGCATTCAATGGACAATTTTGAGAGAACTTACTGGGAAGATTTTTGGACAGCGTGTTGACAGAGTTTGTGGACAACTTGTGGGAAGATTTGTTCACAGTTGAAGAACTATGTTTTTGACACATTGGGAAACCTCTTATCACACCTATGTGGATAGGAGTGAGGTTGATTCTTACAACCTCTTTTCACACCTATTTTCTAGGAGTGAGGTTGTCTTGTTATTTCCTCTTTTCATATCTGTGTTGATAGGAGTGAGGCAGTGTTCTTGTGTTGTTTTAGCATCAGTGTGAGATTTAGTGGACAGCCATGTCCATGTCCCAAGTGTGGGAAGAAGATAGGCTAGACAGAGCTAGCAACTAGTCCCCTTGGAACACCAGGATCACTTTCTCCTTAGAGGACCTTGAACTATGGGATACATTTCATGCTCCTGTTGTTCTTCCTCCTGTCACTACTCCCGTGTTGGTGGCAGAGTTTAGGAAGAAAAACATTAAGGTGAAAAGGACTATTTGTGACGGGGTGAGAGACCACAACATTCCACATTTGACTGGTAAATACTATGCATTTGAGATGTGGGATTCCTTATGCAAGATTTACCAGAGTCCAAACCAAAACTAGAATATGGTTATGCAGGACAAGCTCAAGAGCATTTATATGCTCGATTCCGAGTAGGTTACATCATTCCTTGGAAGATTCACTCAGATCATTGATGAGCTTGCAACCATCAGAGAGATAGTGGACCAATAATTTATGGTCAGGACATCCTTAAACAACTTTACCAAACCATGGGGTCCATTTGTTCGAGGCATTGTTTCCCAGGAGGCTATGCCTACTTGGGAGAGACTTTGGGATGATTTCGTACAGGAGGAGATGAGACTCACCTCAGAGTCCTTAGGACAACACTGGATTGCTCATGGTGATGAGGACCTTTCTTTGTGGACTAAGGGAAATAATAAGACCGACATAGGTGCTACACAAGGTCCCAAGGGTGGGGGAAAACCACAACAGAGTGGTGGTGGGAAAGAGAGAGACATGAGCACAGTGAGATGCTTTTCTTGTGGAGAGATGGGTCAGTATGCAGGACAATGTCCCAAGAATAAGAATAAGAAGCAACATGATGATACAACAACAACAACAGATTTAGTTCGATACACAGTTTGGGAGAGAGTGTGCATTCATTTGTTCCTTGGTAGATGTTACACCATCGAACATCAAGTGGGGAGACAGATTTGAGGAGGACCTATTGACTCATAGTAGTGATTCAGAGGGAGCTCAGACTCAATTTTGATGGACACCATCTTCAGGGGTGACTGGTCCATCCAGGACAACTTCAGTTTCAGAGTTGTCGAGACAGAGGGTTGGTGCATGGGATTTAGAGCATCAAATATTGATGAGGAGAGGTAGCAGGGCACCACAGAGGCGTGAGCCTCATGTGGCTACAGAGACGAGCAGATCGGGTTCTAGATCCACTCCAGGTGGGAGTCACTTAGTGAGAGGCCAAGTTGAGGGTCTTGGTGAGATGGAAAGATCCATGTACTCTTGGTGAGATTCCAAGAGGGAGAGACTCTTGGTGAGATGCCAAGATCCATGTAATCTTGGTGATATTCCAAGAGGGAGAGACTCTTGTTAAGATGCCAAGAGAGAGAGACTCTTGGTGAGATTCCAAGAGTAGTGACCGTTGGCGAGATTCCAAGAGTAGTGACCGTTGGCGAGATTCCATGAGGTAGAAATCCTTGGTGGGAGACCAAGGTTGAGATATTTGGTATGATAACAAGATCTAGGTGATCTTGGATAGGTGGAGATGCACTTCCATCTATAGATCACGTAGGTTGAGAAGATCTGTGATAGATACCATTTTTTATGATCAAGGTACAACCATACTCACTGAGTATTTCCCAGTAGGCAACCATGTCCACTGCAGGGATGAGATTGCTGGTGAAGGGAACTTTCCTCGGTAAGAGGGTGTGTTTAGATTTGGGTACCTTGGAAAGTGGTCCCCTTGTGTTTGTGAGTCTCTAAACACAAAGGGGGAGACTATTACCATTATTACTTTACTTTATGTTCTAATTTCACTTTGACTTAGGAGATTTAAGTCAAAAGTGAAATAAGTCACTTAAGTAATTAAAGTGACAATTAATTCACATTGTGGGTGAGTTAAAGGACATAAAGCAAAGTAAATAAAGTGGGTTTCCTAAGTGAAATTTTATGATTAAATATCACCCATTGATTAGACTTGGCTAGATTGGATCTAGGCCATTGATCTTTTAGGGTTTGACCAAAGAAGGCTAAAGGAAGAAAAAGGATAATGAAGAGGCTCATTCTTCACTTGAGAGAAGAGGAGAAGGAGGGGAGCACTTGGGCATATTTCTTGAGGAGAGGAGGGTGCACAAGGTTGAGGTTTTTCTATTTGAGGTGTGAGAAGGTGTATATCTTGGATGAAGGTGCTTCCATGGAGGAGGAGGCACTCACATGAGCTAAGGTACATTCCTAGCTTGAGGGAACACTTGGAGGAGGAGAGACACACATCTTCATGGAGGGCGCACCTTATCTATGAGAGATTTGATGGAGGAGGAAGGGCACTATGCTTGAGGGGAGACCTTAGTTAGAAACTAAGGGTGCACTTCCATTGTTTTGGTTCTTTCTAGAGGAGGGTCACACTAAGGAGAGGTACGCACCAAGCCAAGAAGGAGGGTACACTTGAGTAGAGGGTGCTAATTCCAAGGAAAGAGGGCAAGGGTTTCACAAGTGTTTCAAGTGGGAAAAGGAAAAGGAAAGTAATCTCAAAGGAAAATGCAAAGGCATAAGGGAAGAGGACCAAAGGATAGCTAAGGAATAAGGGTGTACCAAGGAAAAGGGTTCCTTGCTTCAAGAGGCTAGTGGGGACATATTCAAGGGACTCCAAGGCTTGCGAGAAGGGTTTCTATTGTATCAGGTTCACTTGTAAATGTTTTTCGTGTTGTACTTTTTGCTTTGAGGCCTTCTATATACATATACTCCAAACTGGTTTCCCCCCTGGGGGTTTTTCCAGGGTCATGTTGACCAAAAACATATGAGATTTCCAAAAACTCCAATTCTGTCTGAATGTATCTTTGTAGACTGTCGTGGTACTTGAGCACCAAATGTCGCTCAAAATATTTGATACCCAACTTGGTGCGCAAGATATGGAAAACATTGGTGAACTTTGGCACTATTTGGTCTCTTTCTTGCTGCAGTGTGGTCCATATTGTATACAAGTCATCATAAATTCCAACAGGGTAGTATTGTTCCTTAATAACATCCCTGAAGGAACACCAAGTGGGTGCAACTGCAAATAATGTGGATCCCTCTATTTCCTTTTTCTCATAGAAAGTAGACCACGAATCTTTGACATGAGGGATGGCGTTGAGGAGCACAAATGTAATCTTTTCTCTATTGGAAAATTTGTGGACAGAAAAATACCATTCTAGAAGGTTTAACCATTTATCTACGACATATGCATCTATTTGACCTTCAAATATAGGAATATCAAAATTGATTTGTACCTTGAAGGGGGCGGTGCCTCCGCTTGAGGTGGATGCGTCGCTTGCCGACAACCATTGAAGGATTTGTACAAAGTTGTCCATCATCTCATTCCTCTGTTTCTTAAGGGCTTCGTCGAGCAACATTTTGAAAGGATCTCATGTCCCATCGTCTTTCTTTTCTCTCTCCATGGACAGTTTCTTGGGAGTGCGAGATAATTTTTCCTAAAGAGAAACAAGCTTGAGACCTAACTCTCTATACCCTGACCATGTCGAGGACATGCATTAAAAAATGACAAGGAGCAGACCGCTCTGATACCACTGATCTGTATTTATGAGCATAACAAAATGAAATGACATATTTATAATATTAACATAGAGACATAGTGAAAAATAACAAAGATACAATAAAATTTGACTTCTATTAAATAAGAAATATGCTTAAAATTGTAAAATGTAGATTGAAAACAAGCTTGCTAGTATGGTGGTAGCTTATCTTTGAGAAGAGATGTGATGGCTACGCTCATTCACAAGAAGATGAGTACAATGAGGCTATGAAGGCATTTTTACAATAAACATGAATTCCAAAACCTTAGACATCAAAAACCTAACCCTAGGAGATGAAGCGACAAAAGTCATGTGGGCCCCGTTGGGGTAAGTTAGTACATCAAGTTTACAGGGTCGTAACTTTTGCATATGATATCTGTTTAGGGCACATGATAGCTCGTTGGAAAGGTCTTGACAATGATCTTCATTTAGGGGTCTCAATTAGATCCTTTGGTTCCACTAAGGTGCTTGATCATGAAAAAACGTCGTGTAGGCCCTCAAAATGGCCTCGAAAGTTTGAGACCTGAAAAACTGCTAAAAATAGTAAGTTGTCAAAAAACTGTTTTGAGCCAATTGGAAAAGGTGGGTTTCCACCGAGATCCTCCTAGATCAACATGTGCACACATTCCTAGAGCATGTTCACATTCTTACGAATGTGTGTACATTACTAAGAGCACATGCACGTTCCTATGAATGCATGCATGCACATTCCCAGGAAAATCTACATGTTCTTAAGAATGCGCACACACACTTAAGAATGTGTGTGCATTCTTGTTGACGAGCTGACTTGGTGCCCTCGGTGGTGGTTCGGGGATTGTAGATCTTGTCAAATCAAGAACACGTGCACATTCTTAAGAACATGTGCACACTCGTGCATAAGCATGTTCGTGCTTGTACTCCATTGCCACTTTTTTGTCCATCAACTTTTTGCACACACCCAACCATGTGTTTTCTAATTTGGTTGACTTGGTGTACTCAGTGGTGGGGATTCCCAATCTTGTCAAATCAATAATGCATGTACGTTCTTAAGAACACATTCATGCTCACCCCATTGCCACTTTTTTGTCTATCAACTTCTTACTCACACCCAAATATGTGTTTGCTAATCAATATCTCTATTTTTCAAGTTATTTTTTATATGCTACACAAATCTATCATTGATGAAACTATGCATACATATAGACTCTATTATGCACATTCCAAATGTATAATTAAAAAAAATAAAAATATTGT
>JZKD02S2420521.1:178894-197735 GCA_000966675.3 Picea glauca | reverse complement strand
TCATACCCTACACTAATGCACGACCTCATAATTCCATGGCTATAATGATTTTCATAATTTAAAAATATATAAAATTAATTATAAATTTTGAAAAAATAGCAAAATAGTTGTGTACAAGAACAATGAGTTTTCTACAATTGTACCAATTTTTTTTAGGAAAATTTCATCATTTAGGTACTCAACACTCAACTAACTTAAACACATGTATTATATTTTGCATGAAAAATAACATACTACTATTAAAAAATCTCAAATTTCACATAATCACATAAAAATTCTATTTTCAAAAAACTAATTCAATTTCATACATTATATTTTTACACCATATTCAAATTAATTGTGAAATTACCTAAAATCATCCCTACGCATAATCATTAACTTGAATTCACCCCATATATAAATAAGATTTTTTATTTTTTTTCCACTTTTGAACATAAAAATAACATTTTATTGTGAATTTTACAAAGACATGTTTGTTAAATTCTTAACTATAAATCATTTCAATATTTAATATATATGATTTTCTAATATATATTTGAAAATTAATATTTAAAAAAATATATCATGGTTTATTTAATAAATATATGACATAACACGCTCTTTCAGCTATGAAGGAGATGGATATGTGATAAGATTATTTATCCTTTGATTTTCCTGCGAGTATGATGCCTTGAACAATGGCTAACGATTCCATGGCTAATTTTTAAACTTATTAAATTAACCCCGGGAGCGATAATCCATACACATGAATCTATTTTGTTTAAAAATATAATTCATACACATCAACACCAACTCCATGGCAGTAGTTTTGCACCAACTCCCATGGCATTAGTTTTGACTTTGGCGAAGACGAATGTCTTATGATATTGAATTTTTTTTTATCATGAAATGTGTGCAGACTGTCGACTGTTTTCATAAAACAATTATATAATTTCTTCATGATATGGAATTTATTTATATTATGAAACGGATGTTTATTTTTTATTTATTTTTAATAAAATAATGATAGGCTTTGATATGGGTATAAGATTGGTTTGAATTTTTTGAAAAATATAAATAATTTTTATTTTGAATGATGATGATTTTAGGGGTTAAATTTTAGTAACAAATTGATTTTCAATGTTAAAATTTTATAGAAAATATATAAAATCCTTAAAATTTAACCCCTAAAATGATCTGTTCTCAACAGTGATTATGAGCCTTCTGATTAAATAGTCCCAGAAATAGCATTCTCCACCTGGAAGAAACAGTTCCATGTGTTTTCTACGCTTACAAAAGGTGGCGTACATTAGTTTGAGACAAAACGTTTCGTTCGATGATCTGAAGTGATTGCCAAACTATTTGTTTATGTACTTGTTTAGATTTTTTATTTTTTGAATTTTTTTGTGTTAGAATTTGGCTACGCTAAATAAATCTTGGTGAAATAGTTATTTTATGTGTTATTTAAATTGTATTTTTAAATATATAAATGGATTTAAGATTCTGAAAAACTCATAGAGTATTTGGATTATATAACTTAATCACTCAAATCTATATTTCTTTAACCACTCAAATCTACAGTTCCAAATTTTTTTACCTAATTTTAAACAAAATTATTCAAAAAATATACCTAAAAAAATTACAGTTACAACAATTTTTAATCTAATTTCAGACAAAATTGATGAGAAAATATTAAAAAAAAAAACGTAAAAGCAGAAAACAAACTCCTAAAATAGAACAGAACAAAAGCTTTTTCACATACAACCAGAAAATTGACTATGCAGCTCTTCTATGTTTAATCTGCTACAACTACTCCGTTGCTACAATTAGTCCGCATGACTTCAATCTCGAGTAACATGACTTCAGTTATTATGTTACTCAAGATCTTAGATGAAATAACTTCAATTATAGTAGCGTTAATCTTATGTCTTTCTTCTGTAAGATTAGATTAATTTTTATTTAAAGATATTTTAATAACATAATCTAATTTTAACATTATATTTTATTGATGGATATTTTTTTTTAAACTAGAGATTGATTATTAAAAACATAGTAATCTAATTATAACATTTATTCTCGTAAACATCAAATTTGATGTTTGAGATTTTTTTTGAAACCAGCGATCTTGACACAGCTTTTGGCTGCTTACCTACAGGAAGGTAGCTACTTAGCCCTAAGAATTTGAAACTGTAAAACTGTGAATTATAAAGAAGAAATACATGCTTTTAATGTTTAGATCCATGATGTAACAGTGGTTGTCTAATGACAATGTCAGTTTGCTGATTATTTACATCTTCAACCATTTTATTACTTTTGGAAGGATCTGGTTCATTTGGACATGTGATGATCAGAGATTTTCGGGTGAGTTTTATGTCTTGAATGATGGTTAATAGTTTGTCAGGTAAAAAAGATGGGTTTGAATTAGACTAGATTTTTAAGGGTAGTCTGAGTTTTGTATGAATCAAAGTTTCATGAATTTCACAATCTTATTAGAGGTTTTGCCTCATTTAAAACCAACCCAAATGCTCAGAAAATCAACAAAAATTCTGGATTGATCAGAAATTTAAAACCAACGGCCAAAAATCTAACAAAAAAATACAAGGAAGTGAAGAGGAAATCACATTCATTGATTTGGGAGGACGACTAAGAATATGCCAACCTCTTCAGTTGTTAACCATCATATTAGAATTTTAGATTAAAAGGTGATTAATTATGCTCATTGTCAATAAATATAAACCTTTCGACTTAATTAACTTTCAAGAACTATACACATAATCTATTTTGTTTAAAAATATAATTCGTAAACATCTGCATCAATTCTCATGGCAATAGTTTTGCAGCTATTTTGTTTAAGAATATAATTCATACACATCTACATCAATTCTCATGGCAGTAGTTTTGCAGCAATTCCCATGGCATTAAGGTGGAGAAGACAAATTTCTATTGAATTTTTTTCATTATGAAATGTATGTTTTATTATGAAATGTGTGCCGACTGTCGACTGTTTTCATAAAGCAATTATATGCTTTAGTTTTGCACCAATTCCCATGGCATTAGTTTTAACTTTGAGTCAAAGACACATTTCTTTATGGTATGGAAATTGTTTTTATTATGAAATGCTTACCTACTTTCTTTTCTTTTTTTCATAAAAGAATGATACGCTTTGATATGCTCATAATAAAAAAATGGCTCAGTTTTGTGAGAATATGAATAATCTGTCTAATCTATTTGGAATGGATTCGGGTTTCGTTTTTTCATGGAAAAAAATTGATACGCGCATAGAGTTTTGTGAAAATATGAATAATCTTTGTCATAAAATCTATTTTAAATGGATTCTAGTTTCATATTTGCGTTTTTGTTATTAACAAATTTGATTAAGATTGATAGTTTTTCCATTATCCCTTACCCATTTCAACGATCTGTTTTTCTAGATCTGTTTTTCTAGAGTGATTATGAGCCCTCGGATTAATTAGTCCCAGGAATAGCATTCTCGGCCTGGAAGAAAGAGTTTCATGTGTTTTCTCCCTTACAAATGGTGGCTTGGCGTAGACTAGAACAGCTGCTAACTCGCTGCTGGTGAACCCCGAAAGGTGGCTGGCTGTTGGTGATGTCAGCACAGAAATGCCTTAATACTTTAATATTTTTTAATCAGGTAGAAGTGGCAATAAGTTAGTGAACACAGTAATTTTTAAACACGATTAGGTAAATGTAAAGAAGTAAACATATAAACTGATATCTTTATAACAGCTCGAAAATTAATGGATGAAATTAGAGCCATTCATTTATTATGAATGACTAAGAATATTCTAGGTATATTTAATCTCATCCATAGAAAACGTATTAAGAACTGAAAACCTATTAAATGTGTCCATTGTCAATAGATGTACGTTATTTTGACACAAAACGTTTCGTTAGATGATCTCAAGTGATCGATCCAATCTCCAAGAAACTCATACCCAGTGCCAAACTATTTGTTTATCTAGTTGTTTAAACGTTTTATTGTTTAAAAATTAATTTTTATTAGATTTAAGAGAAATAAATTTTGGTGAAATTGTTACTTTTGTTGTTTATATTGTATTTTTGAATACATAAATGTTTAAATTATATAATTATATTTTTGAATACATAAATAGATTTAGCTTTCTAAAAAATTTTGGAAATTATACAATTCAATCACTCTCAGTTCAAACAATTTTTGAATTTAATTTTTGAATTTTTTATTAGATTTCTAACAAAATTACTCATAGAGTGCTACAGTTCCAACCATTCTTAACAGAAGTTTAGACAATTAATTAAAAAATATACTTAAAAAACCAACCATTCTTAACAGAAGTTTAGACAATTAATTAAAAAATATACTTAAAAAACCTAAAAGTAAAAGACTAAACTTTCTCACTTAAAACCAGAAACTTTCTCACTTGAAAACCAGAAAATTGGCTATGCAGCTCTTTTATGTTTAATCTCCTACTACTACTCCGTTCTACAATTAGTCCGCATGACTTCAATCTTGAGTAACATGACTTACTCAAGATCTTAGTTGAAATAACTTCAGTTATAGTAACGTTAATCCCTCTTCAGTAAGATTAGTTTATACAATAATTTTAATAATATAATCTATTTTTTACATTATATTCTCTTCTAGTTAAATTAATGAATGGGTTTTTAAGAAGCTAGAAATCGATTGTTAAAATCATAATAATCTAATTATAACATTTACTCTCGTCAAACATCAAATTTGATGTATAAGATTTAAAAAAAAAATAGAGATCTTGACACAGCAGTTTTTGACTACATACCCACAGGAAGATTACCTACCTACCCACATGAAGGTAGGTACTTAGTCCTAAGAATTTGAAGAATTTGAATTATAAGGAAGAAATACATGTTTTTAATGGTTAGATCCATTCTGTAACAGTGGTTGTCTAATGACAATGGAAGTTTGCTGATTATCGACATCTCCAACCATATTATTACTTTTGGAAGGATCTGGTTCAGTTGGACTACCCTGATTGTTAATCTTATGGTCTTTTGCCTTGCCCCACAGCACAGAATACAGACCCCCCACGATCAAAACCGATCCTATCACACTGCACACACAAAAACATGACAGCTACTGTGAATTAAGTAGCTTTGGAATTGTTCTCTAAAATCTCTTTCCATGATCTGCTCTGATCTGTGAAAGAATTATTGTTGAAATATACTAACCTTCCAGCGTGAAGATTTACATGAAAAATCAAACATTCCAAAATTGCTACTAGTATTGTATTCAGTGGATTGAAAACTGCTGCGAATACTGGTCCTTTTAAGTGTACACACCACGTTTGCACAAAGAACGCGAATGCTGAACACATCACTCCCTGAAAAAAAACAGATGCATATTCAACCAGCCATCATTGTACTGCCTACATATAAAGAGAAAAAAATCATTGTATATTAATGTGTTTCCTTTAGATAATCACCGTATACACATAGCTGAGAAGATCAATATTCCAGCCAATGGCCCAGACACTGGATGACTTATGCTCAAAAATCAAAGCAATTACAGCGGACTGCAATGCTCCAAACATACACATCATTGCAGTCAATGATAATTGAGCTGGATACTTCTTCACAATTGGACCCTGCAATATTGAGCACAGTACAAATTTCAAAATTCAATTTGTATCATTAACAATTTGATTGATAGTACTGCATGGAAGCAAATAAGATCATGGTGATCACCTGAAATATAATCCAGGCCGACCATGTCAAAACGCTGGCAAAAAGCAGAATGGAGCCCAATACCCTGTTGTTAGCTGTGGAATTGTATGCATTTAGCATTTTAATTACAGGGCCCTTGTATAAGGTCATCACCATTGCACCACTTACACAAATAATAGTTCCCACAACCTTTGCTAGCCCTCTCAGGCTCCTAATGTTGACGTTTTCATATCTGAACGAACCACAATCAATCATTGGGATTACAGATCTAATGGAAAATATTAGACCCAACTTAGTTTTTCATACAGGAAATTTTGTTCACCAGAATTTTTTCGATCTCTTTTACTACTTATTGAGATCAGACTTCTACCTCAGAACAATGGCCATCACAAACGTGATTACGGGGATTAAATTAGTTGTTGCTGCAGCAAAAGTGGAATTGGTATAGTTCAATCCCGCGAAGTAAAAGTTCTGATTGATTGCAATTCTGCATAGTAAGAAAAAGAAAAAAATCCAACGAGTTCAGCCCCGTGCTTGATGTGTAAGTCTAAAAGCATTTCACGAAAATAATAACAATAATAAACTGTTTAAAATCCATACTTACCCACCGAATGCGAGCAAGAATATCTGGAAAAGGATGGGCAATGTCATAGGTGGCCTCTGTTTCCTGCAACAATAATATCCAGCATATTAATTGCTGTAATTTAAGGAGAAGGGAGAAGATTATTCCTATATATTCCATTATATCTAGATACATTTAGACGAAATCTGTATCCCACAGTTCAAAAGAGGAGAGGAGGAAAAGATCGAAAAAAAAGCTTACTTACTCGACAACTAATCCACCAACCAACCATTTATGTAAACGGCACAACTAATCAACCAACTATTTATGTAAACAGCACAGAGAGTACAAATTCTAAAATGCAAACTAGTAATATGTAGTCTAGTACTTAATTTCATTTAGAAGAGCTACAGAGAAAAAGGAAAAGGTTCAACGACCTTCCAGAACAGCCAGAAAGAAGAAGGAAAAGGTAGAACAAACAAGCATAAATTGCTGATGGCTGATTATAAATGTATAAAAATATTTAAGCTCGGCGTGTTTGGTCATTTGAATGGTACATACCATTCAAGAACATAAGCGAAAGGAGCAATGGCCATTGTAGCAACAATTTGTCTGTATGTCACAAAGACAAAGTGGTTCATTCCATCTGCGAGAGCCACTTTAGTGAGGATATTCATGCCTGCATATGCCACCTGAACTGCAACCTGTGCAAGATGGGGTTTGAATTTCTCCATTTTCTGAATACATGCTGCCATTTTACTAGTACTCTTCGTGCTGCTGCTGCTGCTTAGCCCAGCTGGTTTCCTCTTAATATTTCTGCAGCAAACTCAAGGGCTGAAGACCATCGAGTGGGAAATAGTTTATAGAAAATTCTGGAGGACGTACCTGCCAGTCAAAGAGAATGCATATCAGACCGACCGCTTGGCCATATAGCACAATTTCTCCATTACAAACGATTCCTCAGTAGGGTGACAGCTTATTTTAGCAGTGTATACACAAAAGTCTTACAGTTTCTGAGGAAATCTATTTTAATATTCGCCAGTGAAGATCTCACCCATTCAGATTCACGATCTGATTTATAATCAGCTAAGCTATTGCCAGATGATTATAAGTTTGTCATGCAATAAAAGGCACGAATGACAATGAGAAAAGTGGAATCAACCAAATCACCATCCATGTGTTGTGCAACCTTGGACTTCTGTAAGGACTCTCAGTTCTGTCGTTAACAGTGACTATTTAAGAATATTGAAATGGCAAATGTTTGAGACAATTATATTTACAATTACCAGGCTGAGATCATTGCCAGACAAAGGTATAGTTCTCTTAGTTTAGATTATAAAAACTCCCATGCAAATGTGAGTGACTTCGGTCTCAAATTCTTAATTAAAGAATTCACATGAAACAGTGGCACTGTTTTGTTTCATTTTTCTAATTAAAGAATTCACATGCAGATTTCTGCATTGTGACATTTGGCATTTGGCATGCCATGGCGCTCCAGACAACTAAGTGGCGAGACAGTTGCACATGTAAGAGCGATCCATGCGGTAAAAGGAACCTCAGTCTTAAAAAAATAATTGAACATTCAAGATCTACCTACCTTAATTTTTTACCTACCTTAATTTTTTTCGGGAATCTCGATTGACATTTAAGATCTACCTAACTTGTTTGGAAGAATCAATAATCATTAACGTGGAAACCATACACATAAGATATAATCATTAACGTGAAGCCCACATACATAAGAAATTATTGAGTTTATAATTATCTGGTTAATATTATGTTTGAGATCACTATAACCTCCTTCAGTGGTAATAATTCTATCACTAACTGATATATTTATAATTATCTGATCATACTCGTACTCATATGATCAGGTATCATTATAACCTAACCTTTAGTTGCAACAATTCTATTATTAATTACAATTCCATCACCAATTGATATACTTATAATTATTTAGTTATTATTATTTTTTTATTTAAACTAGTACTAGTAATTATATGAAAAGAGATTACTATAATCTTCAGTTGTATCAATTTCATCATTAATTAATATATTTTGTATTCATATGACAGGAGATCACTATAATCTTCAGTTTCATATGACATGAGATCATTATAACCTTCAGTTTCATATGACAAGAGATCACTATAACCTTCAATTGTAACAATTTCATCATCAATTGATATATTTTGTATTCATATGACAAGAGATCACTATAACCTTCAGTTGTAACAATTCCATCATCAACTGATATGCTTATAAGTATTTGGTTATTATTATTATTTTTATTTAAGCTCATTCTCCTACTCATATGACAAGAGATCACTATGACTTTCAGTTGTAACAATTCCATTACCAACTGATATACTTATAATTATCTGGTTATACTTATAATTATCTGGTTATTATTATTATTATTTTATTTAAACTCGTACTCATATGACAAGAGATCACTATGATTTTCAGTTGTAACAATTCCATTACCAACTGATATACTTATAATTATCTGGTTATTATTATTATTTTATTTAAACTCGTACTCATATGACAAGAGATCACTATGACTTTCAGTTGTAACAATTCCATTACCAACTGATATACTTATAATTATCTGGTTATTATTATTATTTTATTTAAACTCTTACTCATATGACAAGAGATCACTATGACTTTCAGTTTAACAATTCCATTACCAACTGATATACTTATAATTATCTGGTTATTATTATTATTTTATTTAAACTCGTACTCATATGACAAGAGATCACTATGACTTTCAGTTGTAACAATTCCATTACCAACTGATATACTTATAATTATCTGGTTATTATTATTATTTTATTTAAACTCGTACTCATATGACAAAAGATCACTATGACTTTCAGTTGTAACAATTCCATTACCAACTGATATACTTATAATTATCTGGTTATTATTATTATTTTATTTAAACTCGTACTCATATGATATGACAAAAGATCACTTTAACCTTCAGTTGTAACAATTTTATCAACAACTGATTTACCAATTCATAACCAACTAGTCTACTTATATAACACAATATCACTATAACTTTCAGTTGTAACAATTCCATCACCAATTAATATACTTATAATTATTTGGTTCTTATTATTATTTTATTTAATCTCATACTCATATAACAAAATATCACTATAACTTTAAGTTGTAACAATTCCATTACCAACTAATATACTTATAATTATCTGATTATTATTATTATTTTATTTAAACTCTTACTCATATGATATAATAATACAAGAGATCACTCTAACTTTTAATTATAACAATTCCATCAACTAAGTCACTATAACCTTAACTAAGTCACTGTAACCTTCAGTTGTAACATTCCATCAACGAGATCACTATATACCAATTCATAACCAACGGGTATACAGTAATATTATGGTTATTATTTGAATAATTATATATATCCAAAAACTGATATACCAATTCCACGACCAACTGGTCTACAGTATGGTTATGGTTATTATTTGAATGATTATATATATCCAAAAACCTATGGTTTGACCCCGATGGAATGGTGTGGGACCTGGGTATAAAAGGTCCATGAAAATAAGTGGCATGCCTTAGCAATGCACATCTTTTATCGTGAGAATCCCACTTCCTTTCACATAAAAAATAATGTGTGTTTCATTTAAATTTTATATTTTATAGGATAATAACAAAATATTTTTCATCTATTTAGGTTTCACTAATTATTTATAGGCCTAATTTAAATGTTCTATGAAATGATTTTTTTTTTTTTTTTAGGAATTGTTAATATAAATTTATACAAAATCATTATTTTTTGTTGTTTAAATGATTATATAGAAATAATCACTCAAAACTGTAGATCTAATAATTTTTCTCAAGATTTTGAGCAAATGTCTTTAAAAATATCCCCCCAAAAAATAATTTCTTAGAATAAAACTAAGACATTAATTATACAACTACAATGAGAGACATTACATACAATTGGAGAGATCACAACTTTATCTTGAAAAGTTGTCATTTACAAAGTTGTGAACATAGAAGTTTCTTAGAAGAAAAAGTTTTAAAATAGGGAAATTACAAAAACTCTAACTAGAAAGTTGAGAAATTATAATTTTAATTTGAAAAATGGTCACTCACAATGTTGTGAATCCTAAAGTATATTATAATTTTTTTAGAAAGGAAAGTCTTCTAATAATTATAATATTAATTTTAAAGGTTATAAATTGTGGGTGGGGGAATATTGAGAAAAACATAATAAAGTTTATAAATTGTGGATTGGGGGAATATTGGATAAAACATAATATTTCCTCTACTCCCACCCTTATTGAATATTGGGTAAAAAATAATAATATGTTTTACCCAATATCCCCTCCCCCAATATATGAAGGTGGGGTGGGGAGAATATCCCCCCAATATATGAGGGTGGGGGTTGCAGGAATATTGGGTAAAACATATATGAAGGTAAAACATATATGATGGTGAGGGCGGAGAGAATATTGGACACTCGAATATTGGGTTCAATATTTCCCCCCAACCCCATTGAATACCCCTATTATAAGGGTGGGGGATATTGGACAAGGGTATATTGGGTCCAATATACCCGTGGGTGGGGGTGGTAGGGAATATTGGACAAGGGTATATTGGGTCCAGGGTATATTGGGTCCAATATACCCCCTGTCCCCCACCCCCATTGAATACTCAATATCCCCCTTCATCCCCACCCATGAGGGCGGAGGGGAATATTGGGTAAAACATATTATGTTTTACCCAATATCTGCCCCCACCCTTATTGAATATTGAGTAAAACATATTATGTTTTACCTAATATTCAATGAGGATGGGCTCCCACCCATGAAGTCGGGGGCATATTGGGCCAATATTCAATGAGGGTGGGGGTCGCCGCCCCCCACCCTTATTGAATATTGAGTAAAACATGTTATGTTTTACCTAATATTCAATGAGGATGGGCTCCCACCCATGAAGTTGGGGGCATATTGGGCCAATATTCAATGAGGGTGGGGGTCGCTACTCCCCACCCTCATATATGTATTATGTTTTACCCAATATTCCCTCCACCCTCGAGGATGGGGATGGGGGGAATACTGAACCAAATATTCATCCCTACCCCCACTCTCATTGAATATTGGGTAAAACATAATACATATATGAGGGTGGGGGTAAAGGGGAATATTGGATAAAACATAATACATATATGAGGGCAGGTGTAGAGAGGAATATTGGGTAAAACGTAATACATATATGAGGGTGGGGGTAAGAGGTAGAGAGGAATATCGGGTAAAACATAATACCACTCTCTTATACGTATTATGTTTTACTCAATATTCCCACCTAACCCCACCCTCATATATGTATTATGTTTTACTCAATATTCCTACCTAACCCCACCCTCACATATGTATTATGTTTCACCCAATATTGCATCCCCATGAGGGTAGGGGTAGGAACAATATTGGGAAAAACACATTATGTGGGTGGGTGTGGGTGTGGGTGCAATATTGGGTAAAACATAAGGGTGGGGGTGGAGATGAGGCAGAATATTGTGTAAAGCATAGGGTGGGCGCGAGGGTGAATATTGGGGTGTTATAATGAATCTGGGTGTCTATTTTCCTTGTTTTTTGAGAAATAAAATATATTTTCATAATTTTTCAACTTCTAGTAAACAAAAGTATTTTTTTTTATTTAGAATTTCACTTTATAGTAAAAAAAAAAACTTATCATGAATTTCGGTAGCTTTATGTTGATTATTTTTTGAATTTTTTTGATTGACATTTGATACGTCAATTTAGCGATTGTTTGAGAGTATGTTCCTTGAAAATCAAGGCACTGGCAATGAGTTATGTTTATTGACAACAATTTACTCATTAGTAAACTGTTTTTTTATGAAAAACGAAATATGTTGTTGACAACAATTTACTCATTATTAAACTATTTTTTTTTATGAAAAACGAAATATTAAAGTATAACTACAATTTTGAAGACAATAGATGGATATTATAAATACTGCAATTTTTTGAATTTGACCAATTTGAAAAAGTTGCATATTTTAAAAATGTTTAAATTGACCCCATGTATCTACCTTAACTTTTATTTAAAGTAAAATCTAAAAATATCATTTTGAATAAGACACTCGAAGGTTTTGTAATATAATATTTTCATATTTTTTTACTATGCATTATTGCAAATATTGATTTTTCATTTTACTGAATCAATATGTCATCCAAAAAATATATATGTAGAGATGTTTTTATAAAATTAACTAAAATTACTAAAACTCAATTAAATTGAATTCAAATTGTATCAAATGAAATTAGATTCAATTCTTAAAATGATGGTACATGTTTCAAAACCGGATTCACAATATTTTATATAGTTCACTCCTTTGGAAGTTGGAGTAAGCTGAAGTGACATGGCACTTTTATGAAAAGTACCATAGTTACAGGTTTTCGGCCAAAAAAATAGTTTGGCTGAAAGTTAGGAAGGTTCAGTCGAAATTTAGTTTTAACAGAATAACTATCTTTCGGCCGAAACTAAATTTTGGCTGAAAAAAATAGTTTAGCGGAAAAATGGAAAATAGAAACATTTGTCGGCTGGAAAAAAACAAGGGGACAAGATGTTTAGGCACATAAACATATAAATTGTTTCGGTCGAAATCGTATTATAACATTTGTGCACACACTCACTCTGCATTTTTACTATTTTGGTTTTATTGAGCAACATTTTCGCTATTTTTAAGGGAAACATTTTGCAAAGTGGAGGTCTTCTTCAACACTTTTCTTATAAGTGGAGGTTTTCTTCAACAATTTTTTTTTTAAGGTAAGTTTTCTTAAACAATTCCTTTTAACGTATACTTTTTTAGAATAAATGTTGTCACAAGGAAGTTTTTCTCAAGCAATTTTTTTCAAAATATATATTTTTTTAATTTTAATTTAACATCAATTTTTTTATCCAAAGTTTATTTTAAAGAAACTTGGTTTATTGATAATTTTTTTCCAAGTTATTTAGATATATATATATTTTTAAAACCTTTACAGATTCAATAACCATGGCAAACAAAAAGGAGCGGAAGAGAAAATATGATCACGCTGAGGATGATACTCGTCGTATAGAACAAACAAAAGAGAACTATAGAAGAAAGAAACAATGACGTGCAAATATTGAAGGAATAAGTGATGATAATGTAATTAGAGATTTGCATATTGATGTTCAAGAAAAATAAATTGAATGAGGTATGCATACATATTATAGATAATGTTTATAGTTCAAAAAAATATTGTCTTTAATATAATTGATTGTAAGTTGGAATTTATATTTGCAAAAAACATAAATAGATTTGTCTCGTAACATTGATGAAGTTGATGAAACCGAAAATGAAGCAGAATTCCACACACACACACACACACACACACAATGCCAGATTTCAACATATGTAGATTTTAAATAATTTATGATCAAGTTCATTTAGTTTTCTAATAAATCTAATTTAAATAAATGTATATTTTTTATACAACATTTATTTGAATTTTTTTATGTTTACAACTTAGAAAATTGAATCTAGATGTTAATTTCAAGTGTTTTTAAATTTAATAGATTTAATTTATGTTTTTAGATTATATTGAAATTTATGCAGGTCATATCAACATTGATGATGAACCATCAGAAAAATGTTGACACCGACAAATTTGGGGACAAAAAACCTGACCATTATATACGATATCGTTTTGAAAAGATTTATGATAAATATTTCAAAGATGAATCACTAGGAACACAAGCTCAAATTTTAATAAGTTTGATAAGGTTGAAAAAGTTAAAATAAGATACATCATTATTGAGTATTCACAAAATAACAAAAGATACAAAGGTGAAATAGAGTGTCTTGGAAAATATAACAGATGGATTAAAATCTTTTGGAAAGTCTAGACGAAAATATGTCAATGTTGCACGCAGAGTAATACAAACAACAGTTGTTTCATATACCAATCTAAAAGGTTGTTTAACTCAACAAATGGAAAAAGTGACAAGAACCTCATGAAAAACACTATACAAACATAAAAAATTTCAATTGCAAATAGATGCAAATGATGAACTTGATTGTTGGATAGTTATTTGTAGACACCCTTACAAAGATAGACTAAGTCCTATGAATATTGGTTGGAAAATTATCATGTTTCACCAAAAGTAAGGGATGCGTTGCGACGAAGAATAGCACCAAGACAATATGAAGAGCATCCAAAACATATATTGGAAATGAAACAAATATAATTTTTAAATAAGTTCAAAGATAAATATAATCAAGTTAAAATGTCCATCAATACATTTGTGCAACACAAACCTTGGTATGTTAAACCCATCATTGTTCATGAAAATTGTTGTTGTCGTTATCATGTGGAATTTGAGTTATATTACGACATTTTTATTGATTTCGATAAAACGTTTTGGGATATTTCACCTCCTCCTTCCACAATCCATTCCTATATATCCCAAATTCTATATGAAAGAGTTCAAGTGTTGAATTATTTTACCAAAAAAAATGTGTTGGTGGAAATAAATGTGATCTATGTGGAAATCTAACTTTATTTCACTCTAAGTATCATATTGATATGAATGATCAATCCTTGTCCAATATAACAATGAATTGGAAGAGATATGAATATATTAATGTTATTGCTCCAAATTCTTCATCTGTTATTTCCAAAAGACTTGATTTGCAAGAGGATAAGATCTCTGTGATAGATTTTTTGAAGAAGTTTGAAAACAAAATTTATAAATACATCAAGAATTCACATAGAGCTCGATGGAAAAACCTACAATTCAATCAATCCGGTGAAGTTTTTCCACATGGGACAATTTTGTCAATGGTTGATTTTGTAGACAATTATACATTCGTTGCACAAAGAGAAATACATAGTGAATATTATCATTCTGATAAAGTATTTATACTTTTCCACGTTCTATATAGACATGCTCAACAGAGTGTTGATAATGTATAAAACACCAATGAGAATAGACACGTCATTAAAGAATATCACTTTTATATAAGTGATAATCGTACACACGATATTCATGTTGTAAAACATTATTTTGATTTACAATACGATTCCTTGAAATCTCATGGGATCAAATACAATCAACATTGGATATGGTCAGTTAGATGTGCAGATCAATTCAAATCTTCACGATCATTCTATTGGTTGTGTCGTCTTCATAAGAAATCAAACATTAAACATTATTGGAATTTCTTCGAGACTGGTCATGGGAAAGGAGAGGATGATGATGTAGGGGCATGTGTAAAATGAGCACTTTGAAGGTATCAAATGAACCATTATGCCGATCAATTTCAATTTGCTGATCAAGTTGTTCAATGGCACAAAGAAAATCTAAGCGACGAACAAAATTCGTCAAGGGATGTGTGTAGGTGTGTGTATATACATGTACATGTATGAAAGTTGTTGATTAAACTAAATATTTTGTCTTGAGAACTAACACACACACACACACACACACACACACACACACACACACACACATATATAATTGACAAATTCATTTACTTAATTAATAAATTATTCTTTAACCATGCATGTAGTTTTGGAACATTGGAATTCAATATATATATATATATATATATATATATATATTGATCTGATATGAAGCCAAGAAAATACACGGGACTCAAAAATTGCATTCAATTAAAAAAAAAGCCTATCAAAATGTCTATGTGTTTGATAAAAGGAGTGCATCTTGTTTTTGTTCAATTTGCATAGAGAACACAAAATCCAATGAGAATTGTGAAAACGAAATGGGAAAATATGTTAAATCTTGGGAACATACATAAATTAATACAAAGGGGAAAATGCCACTTGAAAGCTTAGAAGAGATGGAATCAAATGACACTACAATGTCAACCGATGGTGATAGACTTTTTGATCTTGTTAGAGAAGGTAAAATGAACTGTAGAGTTCTTCAATTTTTTTTTTTTTTCATGTTTAAACTGTACATAGACATATAATTGTCTAGATATAAAATACAACATTATAATTTAAATTGTCCAGAATTGTGCATGTTGATATAACGATTTGTTTTTGGCATATGTGACCTTATTTGTAGGAGAAGTAATTTTTGTGGTTGCACCTGTAGACAATGATGAAAATATTAAATATTATTTGATGTGATGCACAAAAATAAAGATGAGGTTATTGGAGGATTATAATGAGAACGATTTTACATATAAAAGAGGATCCATCATATTGAAAGGCTATTTTTTTCAAGAAACTCATGAAACCCAAATTCATGTTCACTTTCAAGACTATCAGTCATATGTCATAAGTTGTCAATATCTTCATTTGGTATGTGCAACACACATAAATCTAGTAGAGGTTCAATCAAAGAAAAAGTTGAAAGTTAAAAAATGGAAAACAACAAAAGTCATTCATGAACGAATAATTGAAGATGGCATACCATTTCAATGTTTGTAAACAACATTCCAAAAAACAAAATTGCATCAAATACATTTATATGGATATGTGATTCCATCTTGTTTTTTTTACTCTTGTGGTCTATTCAATTAAGGTGATTTTTTATTAATTGCTATACTATTTTAAACAATTTTGCACATAAAACTGTATCTCAATTGGTTTTCAATTATAAAAGATTTGGGTCCCCATATGTCCTTTGGACCACTTAAGGGATGAGATTCCATGATCTGGATTTTCCAAACTTGTCCTAAATAACTAGATAACTTATGTATACATGTCTTACATGTAATATATGTTGGTTTCAATTTTGAATGAACTTGTATGCAATTATTTTGAGTTGGAAATAGAGATCTAGACTATAATTTAATTTATTCATAAACTGAAAAGCTTTATACATAAAAAAAAGAGAAAAATAGAGTACGATGCCTACAATTATCTCACCATCCCTTCAACTCCGCAATATCCATGAGAAATTTGAGAATATATCTAGACTATAAATATAACCACAAATAAAGTTCACATTTTCATCTCCCCTTCTCTCTCTCTCTCTCTCTCTCTCTCTCTACCACTATAAAAATATGCATAATGCAATGCAACCTAGATAAGACAATCCCCAACCCACCTAGTATTTATCTAATAAATTTTCCACCTAGTTCCAATGGAAGAAAGATCTAACACTAACACCTGCCAAACCTAGAGCTCCAAGGTTGGTAGTTGAATTTTAATGGTTTAAATGATTACGATATTATGCATTATACATGGTGTATTTCAAAGTATAAGTATTCTCAAGTAGAATTAAATTGGAATTGCATCATGTAGAACATACCTCATAGAATTTGATTGGCTTCTATGAAATTCTAATAATACATGCAACATATGGAAATAAATTCAGAAGAGAACATTTTTATTTTGAATCATTTGGTATGATAAAATGGATACAGAAAAATAGATAGATACATATGTATAGATTTTTTGTGTCATTTGTCATTATAGGAAAACAATAAAATGTTTCTAATGAAATTTCTTTGTAATGGTTTTTTTCTAAAGATATTTTTTGGAATGAATGTTTTTGTGAATATTTGATTATAGCATGGTGATAAATAGTAGAAAGAAACTAAAATCTCCATTTGCTAAATTTGCTAAATTTGCTAAATTTGTGAATCTTTTGCATCTAATCTCTTTAGCAAGAAAAAGGTTTAAGAGAAATGAAGATATTAACCTAGTAGTTAGACATTGCACTATGCTCAAATATAAATGGCCATATCAATACAAAACCTAGTGAGAAGAAGAGATTTATAGAAAGGTCACATCTTATGAAGAAATATTGAAAATAATAGGAACAAAGGAAAAACATGGAGGGAAAATAAAAATAAAGAGGAAGAGAACAAAAATAAAAAATATTAAGAAGTAGAGAACAAAAGAAAAAGACAAAGAGGAATCTGATAAAAATACAATTGAAGATGAGAGGATAGCTAATGAGACAAAAGTAGCTGTAGAAGCCATTACAATATATAATGTGTAAGATTGTTTATTTTCATTGTAAATTTTTATAGTTGCATTCTTTCCAAAATCCTATTCAATAAGGGGTAGTTTGAGTGACCCTTCATCAACACTTTATGAATATTTTCCGCCTTTCATATTTTTTTTAATGTAATCATGTTGACTCTTTCATTTTTAAGAATTAAATATGTTGTTTCTCTTTCACAAAACTGATTTTTAATAGAAAATATGGCTAATGTTATTTGACAAATTAATCAATGTCCTAATAACTTATGTGTAGATTCATAACTAACCAACATGTAAACATTATCTAGAAGAGATTGTGCACTGAGATAATCACTATTTTTAAAAAGTTTTAGAAACATGTCTCAAGAAATTGCACAATGTAAAATATACTTTCTTTATCCTTCATGTTAGTATCGAGTGTTATCTCTTTTACCAAATTTACCCCAAAGTTGTTTATGTTGAATGATAACACCTTAATTTTGAAGATTTATGTTATTTATCTTTTAAAAATTAAATTTTGGTGAGAAATGTTGGAAGAGTGGTTGTTGTCATTGATGTCAACCCTAGTCATGGGTTTTGGACC
>JZKD02S2420521.1:131508-159804 GCA_000966675.3 Picea glauca | reverse complement strand
AGAAGAAGAAGAAGAAGAAGTAGAATCAATATTTATGTTGTGCTTCTTCAACGCTGCTTCTAAATCTGCCATCTTCTTGAAACATTTGGACTCATCATGACCATCTTTATCACAAAAGTTGAAATTTATTTTAGTCTTCTTACTTTTATATTTTGCTCCTTTGTCACCATTAGGAGCTGAAGTTGTCTAAGCGGGTTTGGGACCCTTATGTCACATGTTGTTCTTGCAAGGATGTTTCTTCTTGGGATACTTGGGTTTATCTTTCTATTGGGAAACTAAGGCTTTGTTGGAGGTACCTGTAGTGCTGATCACTCCAAGTTGTACAAGCTTATCTTCCTCTCTAATCAAAGCAACACAAAAGTAATCAAGAGTGGGTTTTTGATAAGCTTTCCCTAGAGCCTCTCTCATGGCATAAAATGTATATACAAACAAAAAATATGCACTACCTAGCTTAGAAAGAATAAGATAGATGCAACACTCTTCCTCCATTTTTATCTCACATTCTTCACATAAAATTTTGAGTGTTTTAAACTTACATAGATAGTCTCCAAGTCAAGAAAAATCACTTGGACTTAAGGTTAGTATTTGATTTTCTAACTATTGTGCTCGAATAATATTGAGTTAACCAAACACAGATTCAATATTTTCCCAAGCTTCTTTAGGATCATCAATTTCTTTAAGGTGGAACCTTAAATCAGGAGAGATGGACATTCCTATTGGTCCACATGCTTTGTCACTCCTATTAGCCCATTTGAATTTCTTATCATCGTCAGTGGGTTCTTTTTCCTTTCCCAAGGCAATCCGATACAAGCCTTTACTTCTTAATAAATCTTCCATATGAGATTTCCATTGGAATTAGTTGGTGCTAGTAAGAAAAATATTACTATAAGAAGCCATATTAAATTTGTAGATAATATGGATTTAAAAACTGAAAATGATGTTCTGGATGGAAATATCTCGAAAATTTAGGCGGTTTAAAAAAAAAACGGGACTGAAAATAGACTTCGGATGTGAGAGTTAAATGCCCTTTTAAAAAAAGGCATAAGTGGTAACCAAAGGACCACGTGGTGGTGTAAGTCGCTTTATGAAGTGAGCCACTTTTAAAAAGAGAAGTGGGGATCACTTTTACAATGAATTTATTTCATTCAAAATAAATAACTCTAAAATAAAATATTAAAGATACTTATAATGATTCACTTTATACTTGAAGTGAAACACAATTTACAATTTTAGCATGGATTTTTTCAAAAAAAAAGGTAACAAAACAGAGACTTGAACTCAAGACCTCTTACTTAATAAGACAACTTTTAACCAAATGGTCTAGCAAAACATATTGTATTGTTTCGCAAGAGGATTGTTGTTGTTGTTGTTGTTGGAGAGCTTGCTAAAAAAAAAATCTTTTCACACAAGAAACAAATTTTACTTCTCGATGACAACAAGGGTTAGATCTCGGCTAGCTTACCTAAAAGATGCACCTTTTCCTATCTGTTTCTGATTTGCCAAGATTGCATAGGGTGCGGGGAAAAGAGAATACACAGATCTAAAAGAGTAGCAATCCAGAAATAAATAAGAGAAAACCGAAATAAAACCAAAATGATACTCTGCAAAAATTTAAAAAATGTGTATTTAGTCTTTATACCTCCCGATCTGACTGAAATGACCGTATCTTGGGAAAACGTAAACCTTTTCGAGTGAAATGAAAAGTGTTCCTGACCGAAACGAGTGCTCCGAACGCAATGGAATAGTCCTCCCATCACAAAAATGTACAAAAATGACAAAAAATGGATATGAGGTAACTCAGCTTCATGATCTCGATCTACGACAGGAGCGGGTCTTCAAACAGAATACCATGTTTGAAAACACAAGTATTCCAACAGAGGATGAACACTTTCAGTAACCAATCACACTACCAGATAAAATATCAACACATCGATGTTTTAATGTGGTAAAACCTCTACGGGGAAACATCCACAGCCCCGACCAACACACCACTTGGAGTAGTTTATTAATGTAAAAGAAAAAGATTACAAAGAAATTTTGCAAGAGAGTTTCTCACAATCGATCATCGGAAAATGACCCTCCATGCTCTGTAAATAGAGATCATGGACCAATCGGGTGTTAATCCATAGATCAATGGTCGTTAAGATCGAGGAGAATATGAACCATTGGATCACTCTATGTTGGGAACATATCGTGACCATCGAATTTCCTAACTACAAATGCATACTTATGCATACTAAAGAAACACACTTTTACCTAACGACACATTAGAACAAGTAGATCTTAACTAACTCCCGAGTGTCTAAATATCCTAAAATTGATGAGAAGCCTTTAGGTTTGTACTCTTATAGGTTATTCCCACCAAAGGAGAGGCCATGTATATTCTCTATGGATAAAGAGTCTTACATAGAGAGGGGATTAATCCCTTATGTCACGGGCACATACTTTTATAAACATTTACTTAACCAATATATAGGGGGAGGGAGGAATTTTTTGGGACCAATAAAAACCAACTTTAGCACTCCAAACTATAGAGGGAAACCAATGGATAGGTAGAGGAAACACATACCAAATAGTTCACTCGGAAAATGGAGGTTAGATTATAATGTTATTATGTATGAAATAGATGTACGAGAAAGAAGACTAGCCAAACATAGACAAAGGAAAAGGGTGGAGAGGGAAGACGAGAGAATGCATCGAGATAGGGTGCTTGTCTCACCACTTCAATGAGTCACTTTTTGATACAATCTCTTAGGTGTAATACAACTAAGCCAGTGGGATCTATTATGATTTGATTGAGCTTGTGATTTTTCTAAAATTGACCCTACCATCAATATGCATGCTAGTGACATATGACCTTTCAAACCAACTAGCATGGAATCTTAAAAACCTTGCATTGTGGGGATGGTTGGATTGGTGATGGTGATGATGAGGGAATATAAAAGAAGGGTACCATGGAGGAAGTAAGCATCAATGGGTGTGCCAAATGTTTTCTGAGAAAGGGAAGAGATCACATATAAGTGGTGGTTGAATCAAATGCATGAAACTAAGGAGAAAAGTGAGTAGTTATAGAAGGAAATTAGCGATGAAGGAAACAATGAAAGAAGATTTTGGGAGTTGAAGAAACTTTAAGAACAAGGACAATTGGCTAGACAATGTATGAGATATCAAGGATTAATGTTGGAAAGGAGTTAAACAAGAGGAAAAATTAGTGAAAGAACATTGATATGGTCCAATAGATACCTATACTTCATATCTATGATGAGGTTTAGACATGTGGGTTAGATCCGCCACTAGGAAAAGTAATGTTTGGGCCAAGTTTAGAAGAATCTAAGCATGAGTATGTAGAAGGAAATGCACAACTAGAAGGATGAATTTAATAATGCATGCATTTTTTCAAAGGAGAGGACATCCCACAATTTGACATGATGTTATTAATGACTAGTGGAACCGTCCCAACATCAACCACACCCCAAGATGTAGAAATTTTCAATTCTAGGGAATTAATGTAAGTTCATAAATTTCACCTCTTTAATAGAGGTTTCTTAGATCTAGTCCATGTGAATTTATAGCTTAAGGTTGATATCAAATATAATAAAACAACAAAAATAGTGGAAAATATTTCACTTCTTGTCAATCCCAATCAACAAGGCAATTCAAGAGAAGCGACACTCAAATGAAACTATACAATGCACATCTATTATACAAGAAACTGAAAGAAAATTATTCTTTTAACCAGGAACAAACAAAAAATCACTTGACTCAAGGCCACCTATAGATACATCAAGGCCATAAAGCTACACAACCATAACACAACCCAATTGGTACATAACCATAGAAACCATTGAGTTTGACTATTAAGGCATGAATAAAAATGTTCATAAACTAAAACAATTCTTCAAGATGATTATAATGTTCTCATAAAAACAAATTAGAACTTACAAATGCAACATCTATGATCTATGAATTATCATATATGGTCATTCGTTCTCCACTACGCTCTCCTTCAACCACATTCTCCTCCATCGCTCTTTTCTCCAAATTTCCCTATAACACATTTGAAATGCATATTAGAGACATAATTGTAAGTACTTATATTGAAAAAAACTAATAATTACAATTAAATTATGATGCATCTAATCATAGTTAGAAAATTTCAACCATGATTGATACCTGTGAATCACCACACAGAATATCTTCCAAGATGAAAGAAGGTTGCATCATACCAAAGGTTCCCTCCTAGTACCCCTATCATACATAGTTATTGTTGTAGCACAAATTACGACACCTATGTATTTGTGACTTGGCCTTACCCTTTTCCTAGCTTGCTAAGTAAAATCCCAAACTTTCCTCATCAAGTCATCTAAAAAAATTGACATTTGTTGATAGCCATAGGTTTCCTTTATGAAATGCATGGACATCCACGCCTTTCAAGCTTTCATCCCGTGGATGCCCTAAACAATTATGAAAAATAAAATAATTCCACAATTTCAGGTGGGTTTTTTGGTTGGGCTCATTTCCCAACGTCTCCGATCCCATACTAAATGGAATTAAACCCACCCAACCTCTTTTGGATGGTATAAAAACACCATTGAGGAAAAATATGAGGACAAGTATTATGGTGCAAGGTTATACTAAGAAATTTGAGCAAGCTTCCCTTCCCCTTCATCCTCTGAGAAGTTTCCCCCCAACCTAGAAACTCCTTTTCTAGAGTTATTTCCTCTTGTATATGGTTATAAGGTGTGCTCCTATCCTTATCGGACTATTTGAGGAAGAGTTTCATCAAGTTTATTCTTGAAGGAATTCAGTAGGAACCCAAGTGATTGGTTCTGAAAGAGTGTCGGAAGCAACTTCAGGTTGTAAATAACTCATTTATTTCACTGATTAATTAAAGAGTAGATTTTCCATCATTTTTATTCATATATTCTTTGAAGTGTACCTTTGATATATGATACTAGGAACTATAACTACCTCATTGAAACACAATCTAGGTTTCGAGAAGCATGAGAAGGGATCAACATCAGATGAAGGGTTTAAGGTGCACATGTTCTCTTATCTCCTTTCCCTATATTTCTCTATGAAAAAGTAGTTATTCTTTGTTTTCATGTTTGATTATTAGGGTAGATTTAATCTTCTATATATATTCTTTCTCTATCGTGACATAACCCAAGGTCATGAGGGAAATATCCCAATAACAATTATGTATATATATAAGTACATATATACACGATTTTTATATAATTAAATGATTGAAAAAAACTAATAATTTTACAATTACATTATGATGCATCTAATCATAGTGATAAATTTTCAACCATGATTGATACCTGTGAATCGCCAACCGAAACATCCAATATGGAAGAAGGTTGTGTCATACCAAAGGTTCTCTCTAGGTACCCGTATAATACACACACACACACACACACACACACACACACACACACACACACACACACACACACATATATGATGATGATGATTAACATCCACTAAGACCGAATTGGTCTATCAGACCTTAAGAGGGTAAGTGATTACTTGCGATTCTTTAGAATTTTTTTTCTGTGCTCAAAAGGAATTAAGAGAAGCTTTCCAAGATCACCATACGTTTGTTGAGTTAAGCGGTTAGGAAGGTTGGTAGTGTGACAACTATTTTGAAAATGAGATCTAATATGGGTATAAGCTGGACAATCTAAGAGAAAGTACTTTTCATCTTCAACCTTCTTAGTGTCACAAAGGTGACACACTCTTTCATCCCATGGTGTTTTAGGAATTGACCAATGCCGAGTTTCACTATGGAGCTCGTGAGAATTTGTTCTTATCTTAGAAATGCTTATTTTTTTCTTTACACTTGGAAAAATAGATAGATAATTTTGATATTCTAGATTAGGGTTGATTACATCCTTATAATACCTTAATTTTATTTTTTCCTCTAACTCTTTATCACACCACCTTTTCTCCTTAAATTTTGATTTGACGATTTTTTTAATAGTATCTTTATTCTACAAAATGGTGTCTTCCATGATTCCCCAATATTTTAGCCAAGATCGAGCATCTTTATGCCATCCTCACTTGAGTCGATGGTGGTTATGATTCGATTTTGAAGCAATTTTAAGAATTCTATTGTCTTCCATGTTGTTTAACTTGTTCTTATACATTAGATATCTATTCATAGCCATGCTCTCAATGGGGCAGAGGCTTGTTTCTAAGAGGAGGATGGGATAGGGTGTATTTCCTTTAATTTTGATATTATAGGTTATAAATTATTTTGTACTTGCTCTATATTTATCTATGATTCACGAGAGATACTACAACCCCATAATTCACATCCATAAATAATAACAAGTGTAACAAGATTCTCAAAGAGGAGTTTCTTCTTATCCCAACTCCAAAGATCAGCTGATTTACAATTGTTTTCAAGCCCATAATAAGCTTTCCATCCCCCAGTAATTCTTTTCTCAATGATATAATTCTAATTGAGCTTGTGGTGAATATCAATTCCAAGATATTTGTATGAATTCACTTCCTCCAAGTTGTTTTTTTCATATATGAAGGTATCATAAGTGATCTTATTGGATTTAAAAATCATGACCTTAGTCTTATTTGTATTAACAGTCAAACCCATATTGGAGAAAAAATCCTTGAGGATTCTTAGTTCGTTTTCAAGATCACGGGGAATCCTTTCCATAAGAAAGATATCATTGACATAAATAATAAGATCAATGACTATACTAGTGAGAGTAGGGCTGACACAACATACTTTTGTCAAGCAATCTTCTAACTTGTCAATGTATGTGCCAAAAAGGGTAGGGGACAAGGGACAACCTTGCTTGAATCCAATATTGCAGTTAATATCTTTTGACAATCCCTTAGTGTTTTTAAACTTATCTATAATGTTCTCATACATCCTTATTGTAGCAACCCTCAACTTGAGAGGCACTTTTATCTGTTCCAACCTATTCCAAAGGTTTTTCCTAGGAACCATGTCAAAAGTTTTTCTAAAGTCAACAAAACAACAAAAACTATTGGTTTTAGTATTGCGGAACTCCTCTGAAATGATCCTAAAGGTAACAATATGGTCCACACTTGAATGATATATCCTAAACTCGACCTGTAATTTAACTCTTTTAGCGTGACTTTCTAGCCAAAGGCTAATCTTATTTTCCAAAATAATTCCATAAATCTTGGCTAAAATCGGGCTAATAATAATTGTCCTATAATTATAGCAAATGTTTCTATCCCTATTTTTAAAAATAGGAACAATGAAGCTTTGCATCCAGGGTTTAGGGAAGCCTTGCTTGACTGCTAAATTGAAGAACTTGTGTATGTGAGGGATAAGGATAGGCCCTCCAATTTTAAAAAATTCAGCTTGGTAGTCTTCAATGTCCTTAGCTTTCCCATTTGCAAGCCATTTAACCCCAAACTCTATGTCATCTATGTTGGAGTTACTTCACAGACAACTAGGATTTATTTTTCCTAAGGTTTTTCCTTGTTTATTACTCGTAATTAGTCATTATCCAATCTCCTATATTTTAGGAGAGAATATTCCACCTGGATAATATTCTCTTTCAATTGACACTTCAGTTTGACTAGTTGAGTTGACTCTAGATGCTGCATTGGTTTTGTTACCATGCAACATTGGGATCATAACCATGTTAATGCACACTTTCCTTGGGATCATCACCATACTGGCGCATTACCCTTGATTCCTTGATATACTCCTCACTACATTATGTTCAGTCAATTAACTGAAGACTAGTTGACTAGTTAACTCAACTAGGTGGCAGTTCACTCCCGTAACTGTTAGTGTGTGTCCATATCACTCTATTCCACCACTATGGTGCATTGGTTCTCCTCTAGTGTGCATTCATTGAGTTATACAAAGTATATCATGTGTAAATTATTCATTATTCATTACGGTTAATGAGAATTCTTTTATTATTTCTCTCCTCCTTCTTTCTCAATTTGTCTCTGCAAATGTCTGTAGTATTTTCTAGATAGATCTATTCTATGAAAGTTGAACAAATTTACATGGTATCAGAGTCAACATAATACTAAGCAAAATCTACACCAAATTTTTTTGCAGGTACAAAATATTGAAGATAATGGAAATATGGATTTCCAAAAAAAATTCATTCTTACACCTTACAACTACTTTGAATGGAAGGAGAGAATAATGATTCATCTCCAAACTAGAGGATTGTACAGTTTAACCTTGAATACAGATACATAACCAACATCATCCATAGAAAAATCCAAGTACTTGAATCATATGGATGAATCACTCAGAACGATTTGCAGTCTTATTTCTCCCGATCTCCTTTTTCACATATCTTCCTGTAAAACTCCCAATGAATCTTGGACCACCTTGGAAGGGATATTTGGAAAATAGGATGAGATGAGGGGACACATGTTGTAGGTGGAACTACTCACATTGGATCCAAAAATCTTCGACAATATCCAAGATTTCTTTACAAAATTCAAGGATTTACTTTCGCAACTCAAAGATTGCGGGGTTTAATAATATAAGGAGGAGAAACAAATGGTTCTCACCATTATCTCGAAAATTGGTCCTGGGTTCTTTGTATTCATATCAACATTCCATTATGTCAGATTCGCCTCTAAAGCCACCTGGAATATGCCTTCTCTTGAGGACTTTATCGAATCCCTGACACTAGAGAAAACCAAGCTCATCAACATGGGAAAAATCAAAGGCCCAAAGGCCCATGAACTTACTGTGCAAGATGACAGCCATAAATATCAGAAATATAAATATAGAGATAAAAGGAAAGATCATGCAGATCCGAAGAAGGAAGGGTACACAAAACCCTTCATCGATGCCTCCAGATCCAAAGGGGAAAACAAAAGAAAAGGGGAGAAATGCACGTACTGTCACAAAGGATTCCATCCAGAATCCACATGCATGAAATAGAGAGGTCAACCCTGTTGTTCCAATAGAGACTTTTGTTGATATAACAAGTCTAATATAAGTAAAGGAAGATTCCCCATTTTGGAATCATATCCTTCACAGAAGTTTGGAAATTTAAGCAAGTACATCCTCTTGCGAAAAGTGCACACGTCTCTTGTGCGCTAGTCTTTTAGGGTTTCAACACCCTCTTGTGGGATAAGTCTTATTGGTGGTTAAGGTATTTTTATTGAAGAATATAGAAAATTATTTGGCTGGGTTTTCTTCCCTTGTTGAGAAGGGTTTCCCAGGATACTTCTTGTGTTCTTGTGCATAATGTTTCTTCTTGTGATCTTGGTTGCTGCAACATTCTTGTTTATGGTTAAGACAAATGAAAATTGAAATGAACTACATGCTTAACCTATCTTATTGAAAAATAAACATGCTATCAGAGCATAGGTCTTGAAGATCCCATTGCACAAACACTTCCATCCATTCTCTCTCACTTTTGCAGAAACTGTACGACCCTCCTAGGGTTTCCAGAAATTTCATACGACCTACTCTTCTGAGGCTTTTCAAAACTCAAAACTTGGATGTTGGGGATAAAAATAACATAGGAGTGTACGTCCTCCTTCAACTCACCTCCATCAAGTCTCAGATTGTAGTTCTGAGCATTTTGAATTTCTGGCCCTAAGGGTTTCTAGGGTTTTGCCAAATTCTGCAGAAAAATTCAAAATTGTATTTTTGCAACTTCTTAAAGAAGATCTTTAACTTACCAGAGATATCATATTTATCAAGGCTTATTGTTGGCAATCATAAGCCCAAAAAAACCTAAAAGTGGTAGCCTAGCCTAACCATTAGGTTTTCTAGCCTAGTTGACAAGGGTTTGTGAAGATGAGAAAAATCATGATGGGAAGTGAGCTTGATGATTCAAGAAAGCTCAGTTCCAGGAAGAAAAGACCTCAAATAAATGAAGACATCAACATCTCAAGACTCTCAGGTATGGTTCCTATCAATGACAATACTTGGCTAATTGACAGTGGTTCGTCCAGGCACATGACCGTTCTTAGAAACCATCTAACACATTTCGTTGAGAAAGAGACACATCTACATGTTCTTCTTGGAGATGATGCTAGATATAATGTGACAGGATTTGGAACTTCTACCTTCCAACTAGATTCAGATATGAAATTTAAACTAGAAGAAGTACTATATGTACCTGGAATGAAGAGAAACCTTGTCGCTATTTTAGCCTTGGAAGACAAAGGTTACAAAATTACTTTCTCAAAAGGAAGAGTTATTGCATGGCACAAAGAATCTCATATAAGATCTTCCAAAGTAATTGGTGTCCGAGAAAACAACTTGTAAATATTGACCATCAAACCAGTTCAAGCCTTATTACATGACACTATCATCTTGAGTGATTTATGGCATATAATACTTGCTCACATTCATTATAAATCTCTTCCAACTCTAGGGAAAATGGTAACAGGTCTACCAGAGATACAAATTCAACATAAAGGTGTTTGCAAAGGTTGTGCCCTTAGAAAAAATGTTAAAGGATCCTTTCCTAGAAGTGACAATAGATCCAAGGAAATCTTGGACTTGATGCATTCAGATGTATGTGGGACAACGACTATTGCATCCCTAAATGGGTACTTATACTATGTACTCTTCATATATGATCATTCCAGGAAAAATTGGATTTACTTTCTGAAGAACAATGATGGAGTCCTTGCCAAGTTTCAAGAATTCAAAGCTAAGATTGAAAACCTGACTGAAAGAAAAATCAAAATATTAAGATCAGACAATGGAGGAGAATACACCTCAAAATAATTCAATAGTTTTTGTATTGAAGAAGGAATCAAGAGGGAGTTCACATTTCCTTACAACCCCCAACAAAATGGGATTGCTGAAAGGAAAAACAGAACTATCATCGAGGAAACTAAATCAATGATACATGATCAGAGTCTACTTATGACTCTATGGGAAGAAGCATATATGATAGCAGTATATGTTCAAAACTGAAGTGCTCATCAGATCCTGAAGACCATTACTCTAGAAGAAGCATTCACCAAAGTGAATCCTGAGATCGAACACTTCATAATATTTGGATGTCCAGTATACCTTCATGTACCCAAAGAAAATAGATCCACACTAGAACCTTCAGGAAGAAAGGGTACATTTGTAGGATACAATGAATCCTCAAAAGCATATCGAATCTACATTCCATGTTAGAGACAAATTGAAGTAAGAAGAGATGTTACTTTTGAAGAAGAAGTAGCTTTCTAGAAATCCAGAGAAGCTCAAATGGAAATTGATAGTGAAACAATACCTTCTCCCCCTTCAACAGTTCATTGGGAGACATATATTATTCCAGATGAGCCAATAGCTCCAGTTGATCCAGTTGCTCCAACAGATTCAGTTTCTCCCAGAAACATACCCATAGACATTACAGTTGGACATAAAAGGCTTGCTTGGGCCCGAAAAATTCTACAAGAAGTAGAAGGGCATAAATCCCCACAAGGAAAAACCAGAGAAAGAAGAGACCAAAAATATTCTCAAGCTAACTTTTAGCCATCACCCACATTATTGATTCAGAGCCAAATCTTCATGGATAAGCTTCAGGTGAACAAGTATCGAAAGATTGCATGACTGAAGAATATCAATCTATATTAAAAAATGATGTATGGGATGTTGTTCCAAGACCATAGGGAAAGTCCACAGTGACTTCCAAATGGATTTACAAAATCAAGCATGTTGCTAATGGAAGCATTGAAAAATACAAAGAAAGATTTGTGGCCAGAGGGTTTTCACAAATAGAGGGAGTTGACTATGATGAGACTTTTGCACCAGTTTCCAGATATACCTCCATCCGATCTATCATTGCGCTAACTGCTTCCGTGGGTTGGAAGCTACATCAGATGGATGTAAAGACAACTTTTCTAGGACGTACCTCATAGAATTTGATTGGCTTCTATGAAATGCTAATAATACATGCAACATATGGAAATAAATTTTGAGGACAACATTTTTATTTTGAATCATTTGATATAATGAAATGCATATAGAAAAATATATAGATACACATGTACATAGATTTTTTTGTATCATTTGTCATTATAGGAAAACAACAAAATGTTTCTAATGAAATTTCTTTTTAATGTTTTTTTTTTGTGAATATTTGATTATAGCATGATGATAAATGATAGAAAGAAACATAAATCTCCATTTGCTAATTTTTCTAGATCTATGAATCCTTTGCATCTTATCTCTTTAACAAGAAAAGGTATAAGAGACATGAAAAAGGTATAAGAGACATGAACATATTAACATAATAGTTAGACATTGCACTATGCTCAAACATAAATGGCCATATCAACACAAAACTTATTGAGAAGAAGAAATTTATAGAAGGGTCTGGTCTTATGAAGGAATACTAATAATAATAATAGGTCATAAAGGAAAAGCATGGAGGAAAAATAAAAATAAAGAGGAAGAGAACAAAAAGAAAAAATATTAAGAAGTAGAGAACAAAAGAAAAAGACAAAAATGAATCTAATAAAAATAGAATTGAAGATGAGAGGATAGCTAATGAGACAAAAATAATTATAAAAGCCATTACAATATATAATGTGTAAGATTGTTTATTTTCATTATAAATTTTTACAGTTGTATTATTTTCAAAATACTATTCAATAATAAGTGGTAGTTAAAATATTAAGAAGTAGAGAAAAAAAGAAAAAGACAAAAAGGAATCTAATAAAAATAGAATTGAAGATGAGAGGATAGTTAATGAGACAAAAATAGTTGTAAAAGCCATTACAATATATAATGTGTAAGATTGTTTCTTTTCATTATAAATTTTTACAGTTGTATTATTTTCAAAATACTATTCAATAATAAGTGGTAGTTTGAGTGACCCTTATCCCAATAATTTCATCAAAACTTTATGAATATTTTCTAACTTTCATAATTAATTCCATCAAAACTTTATGAATATTTTCCAATTTTCATAATTGTTTTTTAATGCAATCATATTGAATCTTTCATTTTTAAAAATTAAATATTTTGTTTCTCTTTCACATAATTAATTTATGATAAAAAATATAGCGAATGTTATTTGACAAATTAATCAATGTACTAATAACTTATGACTTATGTGTAGATTCATGACTAACCAACATGTAAGCATTATGCAGAAGTGATTCGTCAGGATTTTTCGAAATGACTATGGTTGAGTTTTATTCGCATGCATTAATTGATCATTGAGAAACTTTAACGAAAGAGCGAGAAAATAAAATGCATTATACAACCATTAACATATTTTCAGATCTGAAATGCAATGAAAAATAGCAAACCATAATGCACAAGTTTGATAACGGAGTTCGGCAACTTTGCCTACGTCTCCGGGCCTTTTCTCTGTGAGGGAGGCTTCTTGATTTCTTTTCGAAAGCTTATTAGTACATCTTTACAATGCCGATTGGCTTCTAGACTGATCTGGTCATGTTCGCCATGATCTCTAAAATCTTGCACAACTTACAGCACCTGAAATGGATGTCCCGAGCTCTCAGAAATCGTCCGACAACATCTCTACCTCAATAGCTTCCTTGCCTCAAACTGGCTTAGACCTGGCTTTGCCTCAACATCTCTGCTCTCCAAAACCGTCAAAAAGCTCTCCAAATCTGACCAAATGGCCTCAACATGGCCTTGGTTAAATAGTGGGAAAGTTAATTTCCCCTCTCCAACTTCCTCCAAGAAGTTAGGCTCTAAAAATGTCTAATAACCCCCAAAAATCATTAATAAGAGGTTAAATTACATTTAATTATTAAAAAGTGGTTATAAAACCCACTTTCAACTATAATATATAGTTAAATAACCCATTCTTGAACTAAATCGACGCTAGCCCCCTAGTCCTGGGCGCAGCCCCTTTCGGCAAGGTCATATTGACTCCATGTGGCCACGCGCTAGCGCGGGCCACCCCTCTTATGCTAGCTCTGGTCGTATGCACATGGGCAGAACCGTGACTAAACCATTTTAGAGCCTATTTGAAACCTGCATATTGCGCGCATAAACTTAACCGCGCACATATTTGGTAGCGGTCACATGTTAATGTATTGAACCGCACTATATTTTAACCGCGTCAACTGTATATTCCCGCCTTTGGTGTAACGGTCACATATAACACATGAAACCGGGGGTCGGGGCTAAGCCCCGGCCCGACCCCCCCCGCCGAAACACAACATACAATTCAAATAAATATTGTGCCCAATGATTAACAAGAACCATGCGGTGGTCCAATGGTCGTAGACTTTACACGAAAGCGTTGTCGTCGGAGAGGTCCGGGGTTCGAATCCCTCGGGCCATAAAATCTTTTGCCATAGCCCTCATTGGCTAAACCCGGGGTGCCACGTGGCAGCCCGTGATTAGGCCACGTGGCACCTTACCATTCGCCCGAACTGTGCCACGTGTCAGTATTTGATTGGTCCACGTCGTCTGCCGTACTGCCACACGTCACTTCCGTACCTTGCCATGTCAGCGGACCGTACGGTCCAGTCACCTGCTATGTCAGCTTGCCACGTCACTGGATGACGTCACCCTGCCACGTGTCACCCTTCCAGTGGTGACACGTGTCACTTCGGGATTGGTACATCCGTACTCCCAAAACGCCAAAACTGCCTGACATGTGTCACGCTCTGGAGCCGCCACGTGTCCTATACGGACCTGCCACGTGTCGTCGTACGAACCTTCCACGTGTCATCCCTTGATGCTGCCACGTCATCGTACGGACCTGCCACGTCATCGTACAGACCTGCCACGTGTCGTCCCCTAGTGCTGCCACGTGTCCTCTCCTGATGCTGCCACGTGTCGTCCTCCAATGCTGCCACATGTCGCATCCTGGTTACACCACGTCATCTGTATGGACATGCCACGTCAGCTGTACGGACTGACACGTGTCACTGTACGGACAGGTACAGTCAGCATCCCAAAATTTTGCCTGTTTGGCTCGGCGGACAGAATGCGATATCTTTTTTCATACGGACTCCGTTTGACATAAAAATTATACCACCGGAATCAGGAAGACGAGCCGGACGCAATGGTGTTGGTTTCGTCAGATTCCGAGCACTTTCATTTTTGAGGATTTTTCATGCCCTGACAGTCTTCTGAATCCGATTTCGGATCAAGAAGATATGATTGTGCACTGAGATAATCACTATTTTTAAATATTTTAGAAACATGTCTCAAGAAATTGCACCATGTGAAATATAATTTTTTTATTCTTCATGTTAGTATTGATTGTTATATCTTTTACCAAATTTATGCCAAAGTTGTTTATGTTGAATGATAACTTCTTAATTTTGAAAGATTATATTATTTATATTTTAAAAATTAAATTTAAGTAAAATATACTTTCTTTATTCTTCATGTTAAAATTGATTGTATATCTTTTACCAATTTATCTCCAATTTATCTCAAAGTTATTTATGTTGAATGATAACTCCTTAATTTTGAAGGATTTTGTTATTTATTTTTTTTAAATTAAATTTTCGTGAAAAATGTCTTAAAAACTCATAATAATTAATCAACATGTAAACATTACCTGGAACAATTTGTGCACTGAGATAATCAATGTTTTCTTAGGTGTTTTACAAACATGCACATGTAAGGAATTGCACCATGTAATATATACTTTCTTTATCCTACATATTAGATTTGAGCATTAACGATTAAACCAATTTTATTCAAGTTTTCATTTAACATAATTTCGGTTACACCATTGTTTCCTCTATTATACTAAACTCTTTAGATGTTCATCTTGAAGCATATGTCGAAAAGTATTGAACTCTTTAGATGTTCAATGTGAAACATATGTCGAAACGTTCTCTCTTTATATTACAAAGAACAAATTGGCATAAATTTAAAATTGATTTTTTAAACCATAACAACTAAGATTTTGTATTAATAAGTTGTCACATCGTATAATACAATTAAAAAATGATATATTTTTAAGTACACAAAACTCTTTAAATGTTCATCTTGAAGCATATGTCTAAAAATACTGAATTCTTTAGATGTTCAACTTCAAGCCTATGTCGAAAAGTCCTCTTTATATTGCAAAGAAAAAATTGGTATAAATTTAAAATTGTTTTTTTTAACCATAAAAATTACGATTTTGTATTTATAAGTTGTCACATTGTATAATACAATTACAAATATGTAACGATCCTCCTCGTTACGATGACAAACCTTTTAACAAGTGTAAAATTTCTTTTTTGTGTGTGTGTACAAGGGTAACAAGACATTATACTCTGCGCCACCACATGACGACGAATCATGACGCATGCAACTGCGATATCAACATAAAGGTCTAAGACTCACATCAACATCTGCCAGCAATGAATCAACAATCAATCAACAAAATAATAAGACTGACTACCCACCCGTCGTACCCTGCAATGGTTAGGACCTCCAAGACACATAAGCAACGCTCAAGCCTAGGTTCCCATCAATTTTAACCATTTAAGGTCTCAGGGCTGGCGACTGTTCTAAGGAACATGGAGGTGTCGACATCCCACTAGACACAAGTAGACCAAGCAATTAAATGATTACAACCAAGTACAACAATAATTAAATGAACAACCCACTAGACACAAGTAGACCAAGAAATTAAATGATTACAACCAAGTACAACAATAATTAAATGAACAACCACTTCCTCTACGAAAGGCACAAGTCAGAAGGACTCCGACAACGACCAACCATTGTTAAGACAAGGCATTATCTACGACTCAATTGACATTAATTACAGACCAATTACTCCATTTAAATTCCATTAATTGACGTGTTACCCAAACCACCCCTAAAAATGATGTAAATTCAATTAATTGCTATTCCCCATATACTAACTCATAATAACTGATTGTACTTAATTCAATGACATTACATTTTAATTGTTAACAAATTCAGCAAAATTTCAACAACATTACCATAAAATAATAACAACATTACATTTTTATTATAATAACTCTGCAAATAAGTTAACAATCTCATTACATCTTGCATGTTACCAATACCATAAAATTACAATAACATTACCATAAAAACATCATATTTAATATTATAATAACTTTGCAAATATAATATCAATCACATTACTTCTTGTATGTTACCAATACAATAAAATTACAATAACTTACCATAACCACATCACGTTTTATATTATAATAAATTTGTAAATAAAGTATCAATCACATTACTTCTTGTATGTTACCAATACAATAAAATTACAAAAACTTTACCATAAACAAAATCAACATTACATTTTATATTACCATAACCTTGCCAATAAAATAACAATAAAATTTCATTACAGTAGCATTACACTTACCTATTAAAATAACCATATATTACAGTTACATATTCCATAAACAACATATTCAAATGACATTATCTTTATGCATTATGATAACAATATTACTGTAACAATACATTTACACTTTACTAACACAATTTAATTATCATGCCATACCCAATGGGCAAATGATGCGCGCATGATAGAAATCACGCCTCAATTGGTAGCCATCAATGGCAGTTGTCAGGGACCAGAATCAACGACAATTTCTAAAATTGGCAACTGACTGAATCCGAGAATCAATTCGGCCAGTTTCATCCCGAATGCACAGAACATCCAATCATATAGTTCGCAGTGGGAGGGCGTGTAACAACATTTATAGGGATGTTCCCTTACACAAATTTCAAAGGCGAGAGGATACAATATCAACCCAAAGCGTAGGGGTAGAATTAAACAATTCCAAGGTTCGGTTCATGCTTTAAATCAATCAACTACGTTTCACTGTAAGGAAAATGCTTTATTGCCAAAAGATATGCGCCTTAGCTATCAATGCGTCTAAAGAAGATCAGACTGTTGGAACGGGTTAAATATTTTAACCTAAAAACAATGTTGTTAGAGTACGAAATCTGAAGCATAGGCAAACGTTCTTTGATACGCCTGTCCCTGTTCTCCATGGAAAACGTAAAATTAAATTCTATCTGGTGTGAGGGATGACCTTGGTTCCATTATGTCAAGGTTGGAACATTTCGTTGCAAATCAAATGTTCGCAACATACAATTACAGTTCCAATCGAGGTCTTAAAGGAAAGTCACACGCAAATAAAGGCGGTCACCCATTCACCACAGTCGACATAATGATCAAGTCAGTAAGAGGTTGTGTGAGGTCATAAATTTTAAAAGGTTTTAACAGTGCACACAGTGGGCGCATTTTTCAGAAACTGTCATGACATAATCTTTAATGATCGCTGAGCCTGTGAGATTATTAATTTTAAGAAGATTTTACATTTCATATAGTGGGCGCATTTTTCAGAAATTGTAAGAACACCATCTTTAATAATCGTCGAGCCTTAGTTACAGTAAGGAGTACGCCTTCAATTTCCTTTTTAATAACACACAGAGCCAACAACCAACAACCCAAGTATGAAATAAATTAGTACATAGAGAAGGGCCTTCAATAGGTCACTAAAATCATTGTCACAAGTCTAAGGCTGAGTTTAACCTAAGATTTGTTGTAGAGATTGATGTGCTCATAGTTAAAAGAATGAAAGGTAATTTGTGGAAGATACAATATTAACATCACAATGGAAGTTGAAATCGTTGTCCAACAAAGGCTTACAATGCAACCACATAGTCTAACGTAGTCACACCATAATCACGCGTGGTCTTCCAGGGTTGATAAGGCAGAGAATTTACAGTCAAGAGGTGGAAACTGTCATTAAAGTGCAGAAATAAAATAAATTAAACCAGTGCCAGATATCCCTCAATGGATGCAAGGCAACCCATGCGAAGACAATCGATAAGAGGCGCAAGACAACAACCCCCACGTGCAACGACAGAGTTAAGAAGAAATGTTTTTATCCGTCGTACAATTTAAAATCACCAAAGAACAGAAAAAGTAAACCAGTCAATCCAACGATAACCCAAGCAGATTTAAGACAAGTATTTTTCATATCATAATGCCAATATAAAAATGTTGTTACATTAAGAGAGTGCCAGGGTCCTAATACCTTCTATCATGCAAAATGAAAAGCATACCGTTGCCTAATCGCCTGCTCCGAGTGACATCCGCATGCTCCATGCCGCTTCTGCTCGTCGACCGTCGAGACTACACCGGTACCTCCCAGCCAACGCTAGGGGTACTCTGCTTCCCCCTTATCCCCCCGAGCCGCAAAGGGGTCACACACTATCCATATGGTAAGTCTATCTCCCATCTCACCTCGCAAGGCCAAGCTACCACTCCTCTCCGAGCTGGGAAATCCCAACTCCCACAAGTAAATCAGTCAAGTCACTATTCCGGTAGCGTAACGTTATGCTAACAACGGATCCCTTATTCCTTCTCCTCCCTCTCTTTTATAGAGTTTTATAACTTCCATTCTTTCCCTAAATTTCATTTAATTTAAGTTTTAATAAAAATCTTCTAAAAATTCTCCTTCGTACAAGTGTCATCCATCCCCCACTTTCCTCCAATAATTATTTTCTTTAATTTATTAATTGTCTCATTTCCCTCACCCACCTATGATTGCTCCTAAAATCACTCCTAGGTGTCCCTAGATTCCCTCACAGGTTTTAAAGGCTTTCCCTATTATGAAGTTGCTAAATTAGTTCAATTTAGAAGGTTCTTAAATGCAGATTCTTTATAAGTTGACCTCCCACTTTTTACCATAAGTTCCCCTCTTTCCCTTTTTATGTTACCTCCATACCCTAGTTTCCTAATTTTTATAAATCCCTCTTTCCCCCTTTTATTTGAGCTAGAAATGACTATTGTGCAATTTAACCTCTCTTTCCTTTTATTATAAATTAGTATCCTTTTTTTTTTTTTACTAACAAAAGTTAAAATAATTAATTTCTTCTTTACATTTAATACCTACCGATTTTATTTAATTTCTTACTCTCTTCAATTTACCCAAAGATTTATGAAGACCAAAATTATTACTCAAGTGGTTTTTAGTTTAAATTTTTATTATTTTATTTTTATAAAGATAATTTCTTAAGGGTAGACAAAATTTTACCCCTAGGGAAGTTTAGACTTAGAACTTAGATTCATAACTGGGAGACATTTAATTAGGGGAGTGGTTTTAAAATTTCTTAATGTGTTAATTGTCTTAGGGTTATCTAGGTTCGTTCCTTTATCATCATCAACGTGATGTGCCCTTCAGGACGCACTACGTGCTCCAAGGGTGCCACTCACCTCTTTTGTTTCTTTGTGCGACGTGCCCTTTAGAACGCACTACGTGCTCCAAGAGTGCCACTCACTTCTTGACTGATTGGTGGACATCAATAACCCCTGGAGTCAACACTCTGCCAGGTGAACTTGTGGGAGACTAAGGGATTCTAAGGAACAAGGCCCCTTCCTTATTGTGCACCCCTTAGAATCATCGTGAGTGACTATCGCAGTCTGCCCTCACAGCATCGTGGGTCCCCTTGAACTAGGTAATCGTTAACCTACAGTTTGAGCCACGATGAGAGTGCTAGTAGGCTGTGGTAGGGCTGCTATCCACACCTCTCCCTCAACCTCTCTGGTAGTCGTGTGTGGCCCCTTTACTCCATATGTGAGTCTGGTTGGTAAGCTATCATCAACCTGCATCATCAACAAATCATGTCAGAACATGTCCACATCGTATCATCTAATCAAATGTACTAATATCACAGTAAAACAATAAAACCCCAATAGCACACGCCCTGACTCGATCCGGATTCCAAGGGGTTCCATCGATGCCTCTGCATCCTCAAGATCCAAGACCCTGCACACTCAGTAAAACTGAGTCAATAGCACCTGTCTATGTCAGTGTAGTAAAACAACGTGTCAATCTACCCATAACGCATCATAATCAAAGTCAAATGTTTTAATATCATAATAATCTGGATCACTTGCGAGCAAGTGTCCTCAAAGAATAGGTTCGCTCAGTGCACCAGAGCGGGATGTTACAAAAAATGATATATTTTTATGTAGTGATAGCTTAAAAATATTATCCCAAAAAAATATTGTGAATGTTTATCTAATTCTTTTGACTAAAAGATTTGTAGATATATTTCTTTTAAAAATGACATAATAACATTCGTATTCTACAAAACATACATAAATACTTTATGTTATTCCAATAATTCTTCATATCTAACAAGAGAGCACTAGTAACCTAGGGTTCTATTCCATTCAGTTTATCATTCTCCAAAAATTTTAGTGTTGGTGAAGATTCCATGAAATTTATGGTCAAGACATCGTTTGTATACATAAGTGCTTTCTCCTTTGACTCTGGAGACAATAGCTTCAACTTGGGGACTTTTTTCTAGTTTCTTGACAAATCTATTCAAAGAATAAGAAGATTAGAAGAAGAGAGAAGAAGTGTAATATACCAAACATGGGGAGACACATCAGAACCACCAGAATCAATTCCCCCAAAGATCCTAGATATTCCTATAATGCAAACAATTATAGGAGGTCACATTCCCTTTTTAGGATTGATGACATGACAAGCTTAATCGGAAAACATGAGAAAAATGCCCATCCTCAACTCATTTGGTTTTGACAAAAGAAAAAAGAAAAAAAAAGGTAATAAGGCAGACATGGATACAAAGTTGAAGATTTCTGATGAACATGAACTAATTTTTACTACAAAGACTCTTGTGATTAATAGAAGAATGAATTCCCCCAAAGATCCTAGATATTTCTACAATGAAAATAGTTATATGAGGTAACATTCCATTTTTAGGATTGATGACAAGACAAGTTTCATAGGAAAACATGAGAAAAGTTCCCATCCTCAACTCATTTTGTTTTGACTAAAAAAAAAAGAAGAAAAAAGAAGGTAATAAGGCATACCTAGATACAAAATTGAGGATTTTTGATGAACATGAACTAATTGTTACTACAAGATTCTTTTGATTAAAAAAAGAATCAATTCCCCCAAAGATACTAGGTATTCCTATAATTTACATTATACGAGGTCACATTCCCTTTTTAGGATTGATGACATGACAAGCTTCATAGGAAAACATGATAAAAGTGACCATACTCAATTCATTTGGTTTTGACAAAAGAAAAAAGAAAATAAAAAAAAGGTAATAAGGTAGACCTGGATACAAAGTTAAAGATTTTTGATGAACATGAAATAATTGTTACTATAAAGACTCTTGTGATTAATAGAATAGGTTCAGACCCCATAGCAAGAAATTAAATTGGGGTTGATTTCATTCAAAAGAATGATTCTAATGTGATTAAAATGGTGAAATCAATTCGAACAATGTAATAAAATAATAGAGACTCTAAAGAATAGTGCATGTACTAATTGTAGATTCATCTAGTTGTAACAATATTAGAATAAAAAAAATTGTAATGATATTCCAACTTGTTAAAAAAATTCTATAGTTAAAAAATTACAACAGTTCCATGTAGAATATTACATTTAACAATTTCAACTTTCTCATAATCAAAAGAAAGAAAAACCACAACTTGTCCATCTTTTATCTCCTACATATGCCATAGAGCATATTCCACCTGTGAACTTGTCTTTGAAAAAACATTTGCATCTTCATTCATTTCCCTATATATATATGATGAAAAGAGACAACATTAAAATTTGATGATTCATTTTTTTAGGTTAAACTTTTCATAATTTCCAATATCAACAAACTTCCAAAATAAAATTTCACAATTCAATATAACAAAAAATCATTGTGCAAATATGAAATATCTGGTATGTAATGTCCTCCTCCTGGACCCAAACCTATCTATAATTTCTCCCTACAAAAAATTCATGTTATCCTTCTGAACCCAAACAACTATTTTTCATCACTCATGAGGTATATTATTAGTTTGCGAATAATCTTCTTGATAACATCATTAAAATTATGGCACAACTCATAACATTCATAAAAACGAGCATGCACCATAACAACATAGTGAGTGATGATCCAAGTAGAAACAAAAGAGTGAGTGATGATCACTAGCTTAGATTGTAGGAACATGCCAATTACCCCTAGAGCGGTGGATTTTGGAGTTGGATATGTGGCGTTATTATCAGAGAGGAACTTGGGAAATTTTTGAATGGTGTGATTATTGATACTCTAATGCTACTATATAAAAATAGTTCCATGTAAATTAGTGTTTTATTGTTACTTTGATAGAAGTAGAGNATCAACAAACTTCCAAAATAAAATTTCACAATTCAATATAACAAAAAATCATTGTGCAAATATGAAATATCTGGTATGTAATGTCCTCCTCCTGGACCCAAACCTATCTATAATTTCTCCCTACAAAAAATTCATGTTATCCTTCTGAACCCAAACAACTATTTTTCATCACTCATGAGGTATATTATTAGTTTGCGAATAATCTTCTTGATAACATCATTAAAATTATGGCACAACTCATAACATTCATAAAAACGAGCATGCACCATAACAACATAGTGAGTGATGATCCAAGTAGAAACAAAAGAGTGAGTGATGATCACTGGCTTAGATTGTAGGAACATGCCAATTACCCCTAGAGCGGTGGATTTTGGAGTTGGATATGTGGCGTTATTCTCAGAGAGGAACTTGGGAAATTTTTGAATGGTGTGATTATTGATACTCTAATGCTACTATATAAAAATAGTTCCATGTAAATTAGTGTTTTATTGTTACTTTGATAGAAGTAGAGGAAAGAATGTTTGCCAAAGTGAAGGGAAAGTCAAAAAGTGGCTATATGGTTTTTCAGTACCGGGAAATGGTCCACATTTTTTATCTGGATCTTATGGCATAGACTTAGCAGAGGGGAGCTTGAGGAGTTTTGAAATCCAAATAGTTGGGAGATGGTTTTTGAATCTTTATTGACCATAATATTGAAACTTAACATGATGTGTTATTCCCTACATCTGGATCATGTTCTTTTAGAGGTCAAAACAACTTCATATAGAGGAGGGAATGCTAGACCGATGATTCCATCTCCAGCCACATTCAAAAATGGATGGTCTCTTTATAGAGGTTAAATCCATTAAACCACTTTAAATGCTCATAATGATAGCTTATGACTCCTGAATAATAGTTGAAGCTCTCTTGGAGAACAACATGGTTCCTCCAAATTTTTATTCTATACATTCTCTAGCATCAACAATAGAGGCATCTACATTTTCAGTAGAATTAAATAACTTGTCTCTCTGGTGAGCTATTGATGGTTTCTAACTTGCTAGTTCTTATCTTGACTATTTTTTCAAGTATTTGTTATGTTGACAATGCATAAATTGAGTATGTAGAACAAAAACAACGATTTGAAGTTTTCCAAGAATGTGGCCGATGTTGGGAAATTACTCTATCTAGGAACAAATGTTGTCTTGTCACTGTAGAAATCTATGACTTCTGATTTTTTTGCAAAATGTATATGGAAATAAATTTTCCAATTGTTCTTTCCACCAACCCATGTGCAGATTAAATGCCTAAATGACTTTCTAAAAAAATAAATTAAAATATCAGCCATGGAGAGAGATAAATTTAGTTGAGAAGATCATAGGGAATATGATCACATGAGATAACAGAAATCGAGAAAAAAGGTTATAAACTTATATAAACTTAAGGTTATAAACTTATAAGAAAATTAGAGATTGAATTGCACAAATTGGTAGCAATAAAAGACAATTGTCTTGTAAAAGATAGTTGTATTCGACATGTCGATTGTAAAACAGTTCAGGAAATATGCTTGAGGCTAAAAAACGTTGAGTGTGGTGAAAAAATTAATGTATTCTCTTCTAGTTTGTGTGCCCTAGAGGTATTAGGAAGGATGACTCATCTTTTAATATAAAAGTGAGGAAGGTTGAATGCTAGTGTTCTCCTTGCTCTCTCTATTGTCAGGCAAGCAAATTATCATTGATGTGGATTTTATAATAAAATTGATATAGATGGATAGGGTAATACTCCTCCTTCTAGATACATGTTCAACTTTCCTTTCCAACCCTTACTATAATATTCGACCAATAGATTTTTTCTTGTCGATAAGGAAGGGATTTACCCACTATATGAGAAGCCTTTAGGTTTGAACTCTTATAGGTTATGGCCACCAAAGGAGAGGCCTTATATCTTCTTTATGGATAAAGAGTCTTCCATAGAGAGGGGCTTACTCCCTTAGGTCTTGCGCCCATACTTTTATAAACATTTACTTAACCAATATATAGGGGGAGGGAGGAATTTTTTGGGATCAGTAAAAACTAACTTTAGCACTCCAGACTATAGAGGGAAACCAATGGATAGGGAGAGGAAACACATACCAAATAGTTCACTCAAAACATGGAGGTTAGAGTATAATGTTATTATGTATGAAATAGATGTATGAGAAAGAAGAATGGCCAAACATAGACAAAGTAAAAGGGAGGAGAGGGAAGAAGAGAGAATGTCTCGAGATAGGGTGCATGTCTCACCACTTCAATGAGTCGTTTTTTGATACAATATCCCAGGTATAATAAAACTAAGCCGGTGGGATCTATTATAATTTGATTGAGCCTGTGATTTTTCTAAACTCGACCCTACCATCAAGATGCATGCTAGCAATGTATGATGCATGCTTGGTGATGGTGATGATGAGTGCATATAAAAGAAGGGTATTGTGGAAGAAGTAAGGATCAATGGGTGTGCCAAATGAGTTTTGAAAAGGGAAGAGATCACATATCAGTGGTGGTTGAATCAAATGCATGAAACTAAGGAGAAAAGTGAGGAGTTATAGAAGGAAAATGGAGATGACGGAAACAACGAAAGAAGATTGTGGGTGTTGAAGAAACTTTAAGAACAAGGACAACTGACTAGACAATGTATGAGAGATCAAGGATTAATGTTGGAAAGGAGTTAAACAAGAGGAAAAAGTGGTGAAAGAACATTGATATGGTTCAATAGAGACCTATACTTCATATCGGTGATGAGGTTTAGACATGTGGATTAGATCCACCACTAGGAAAATTAATCTTTGGGCCAAGTTTAGAACAATATAATCATGTGGATGTATAAGGAAATGCACAACTAGAAGGATGAATTTACTAATGCATGTATTTTTTCAAAGGAGAGGACATCCCACATGTTGAAATTATACTATCATTCATTAGTGGAACCGGCCCAACATCAACCAAACCCCAAGATGTAGAAATTTCCAATTCTAGGGTAATTAATGTAATTTCATAAATTTCACCTCTTTAATAGAGGTTTCTTGGATCTAGTCCATGTGAATTTATAGCTTAAGGTTTATCTCAAATATAATAAAACAACAACAATAATGGACAATATTTCACTTCTTCTCAATCCCAATCAACAAGGAAGTTCAACATAAGCGATACTCAAATGAAACTCTACAATGTACATCGATTATACAAGAAATTGAAAGAAAATTATTCTTTTAACCAAGAACAAACAGAAAATCACTTGACTCAAGGCCACCTTTTTTTCCTGAAGAAAATTCGCCCAAAGAATTATATTAGAATAATTTTTCTTTTTCTTTTACAGCCACATATCTTTCACTGTCTCAATCTGCCAGAACAACAAAGCTCTACTATAATCATAGAGGGCTCCGATCATCCCTTGCCTTCCCTACCGGCCAAGAAATATACTACAATGCCTACTATAATCATAAAACTGTAAAAAAAACTGAAATTCTGAGATTACATATCAAAGAGCGGTTTCCTCACTAAGACTAACAGTCTCATACAAAACCGGAAGGAAGCAAATACTTAGAAAATTTTCCAATGATCAAAAGGCCCCTCAGAATCTCCATCCCAAGTAAAAAAGGTTAGTCTTTCTTTTGGAGAGGAGAGCGCTCGCTTTGACAGTTTATCTGCCTCCTCATTGGTTTCCCTAAAAATGTGATGGAAGCTGAGTTTTTGGAAGGTTGTCTTCAACTCTTGAAATTTGTTCTTCCACCCTTCGATGTTGATAGCTTGAATCTTCCCATTCGTCCAGAGCCAATCAATGATCACTTTGGAATCCCCCAAAACCTGTAGTTGTTGAATTCCCAAATGACTTGCAATCAGGAGTGAGGCCCACGACCCCAATAATTCGGCCTTTGTGTTTGACCCTATGCCATAGTTGATATACCATCTGTAATCAGGCAAATTTATACACTTCAAAGTGCCTCCTGCCCCACACATGGTCCCCCCTGCCACTGTTACCCCATCGAAGAAAGCCACATCAAAATACAAAAGTCTATTGAAATTTTTTAACCTTAAAACCTGAGGCTTAATGTCTCTTTATTTTTTCCTAAGTGCAGGAATAATCTTCAAAGCAATCGCTAATGCCGAGGGAATCTTCCCTTCAAACAAATCCAGGTTACACTCCTTCCAAATATACCAGATTGTGAACACTTGTAGCATTTTGGATCTTGTATGGTTCAGGAGCCATGCATCCATACATTCAACAATGGACTCAAGGCCACCTAGACATACATCAAGGCCATAAAGATACACAACCCAATTGGTACACAACCATAGAAACCATTGAGTTTGACTATTAAGCCATGAATAACAATGTTCATAACTAAAACAGTTCTTCAAGATGATTATAAAGTTCTCATAAAAACAAACTAGAACTTACAAATGAAACATATATTATCTATGAATCATTATATATGGTCACACGTTCTCCACCACTCTCTCCTAACATAGTTACCAACTTAACGAGAACTCTACAGAGTTCTCATTTTTTGGGGGGTCAAGTTTTTTACTCTGTTTTTAAAAATGGTACTACTGGTAGCACCCCCCTCCCCTTTTAAGTGTTTTTTTGATATTTTAAATTTTCTAATACATAAGGTTTCCACTTTTTTTTTTAAATGCTTGTTTTTCATTTATTTTCAAATGGTTCAATTTATTTTTCTCAACGGTGTTTTTTCATCTATTTTCAAACATTTCTATTTTTTTTTATTCAATGGTGTTTTTAATGATATTTCCATGCTCCATCCAATGTTAAAAATGTTGTACACCATTTATTTTTTTTAAATTAAGAGTTTTCATATAATTATGTGTCCTTAATTACGTTATGGTTCCATATTTTTTAAATATAGTGGAAAATATCACTTTTAACACAATTTTTTACTTTTACTTCAATACATAGAAAGTAATTGTACTTAAATAACACTATTTTTAAATATTTACCAAAAAAATATAATTCTTTTTTTTATCAATTAAAAACTAAAAAAAAAAAAGTGAAATTAAAAAAAAAAAAAAATTAAAAACAAATTTATATTAAAGAAAACCATTGAAGAAAAACATAGAAAATTAAAGAGGGAAAAACACCATATTATATATAGAGAGAAAATGTGAAAAAAATAAGAAAAAGGTAAAATAAAATTATAGCCAAGAAAAATTGGAAAAAAACCT
>JZKD02S2420521.1:117649-131498 GCA_000966675.3 Picea glauca | reverse complement strand
TTGTTTTTTCTTTTTAAATTTGGATTTTGAATATATTTTTTTAAATGTGTTTTTGTCTTTATTAAAAATATATATATATTTATGAAGATTTTTTTTTTCTCTTTATTTATTTTTTAATGTAAATTTAAGAAAAAAAAAGGTTAGTAAATAATTATTTTTTAATGTAAGTTTAAGAAAAAAAAGTTAGTAAATAAATTTTCAAGTGACTATTTAGGATCCAATTTTGAGTTGTTTGAATTAGGTCATAATTAGTTGTAATTTTAACGTTTAGAAAAAACATTTTACTTTAGGTAGCGTCATGTTTTTATTTAGGTGTTGATTTTAATGTTTTTCTAAGAAACTATTTTATGTTTTAAGGCCATGCTTGAAAAAAGTTCTAATTTTGATCCGATTAGAAAAATTGGTGCTACCGGTAGCACCACGTTTTGATTTGGGGGTTGATTTTAGAGATTTTTTGAGAAACCATTTTATCCTTTAAGCCCATGCTTGAAAAAAGTTGTAATTTTAACCTAGTTACAAAACATGGTGCTACCGATAGCACCACTTTTTGATTTGGGGGTTGATTTTAAAGTTTGTTTGAGCATCCATTTGATCCTTTAAGCCCATGCTTGAAAAAAGTTGTAATTTTTACTCAGTTACAAAAAATGGTGCTACCAGTAGCACCACGTTTTGATTTGGGGGTTGATTTTCATGTCTTTTATGCAAAAATATGGGTTTTAAGGGCTAGATTTCTTGTTTTGAGGTCACAGTTTTCATTAAGTTGGTAACTATGTTTCCTCCAACCACATTTTCGTCCACCACTCTGTGCTCAAAATTGGCCTATAACACATTTGAAATGCATATTAGAGACATAATTGTAAGTACTTATATTGAAAAAAACTAATAATTACAATTAAATTATGATGCATCTAATCATAGTTAAAAACTTTCAACCATGTTTGATACCTGTGAATCACCACTCGGAACATCTTCCAAGATGGATGAAGGTTGCATAAAACCAAAGGTCCCCTCCTAGTACCCTTATCATACATAGTTATTGTTATAGCACAATTTACCACACCTATCCCTTTGTGACTTGGCCTTACCCTTTTCCTAGCTTGCTAAGTGAAATCCCAAACTTTCCTCATCAAGTCATCTAAACAAATTGAAATTTGTTGATATTTGCAGTTTCCTTTATGAAGCACACAAACATCCGCTCCTTGCAATCTTGAAGCCCACAGATGCCTTAAAAAACTATGAAAAATAAAATAATTCCACAATTTTGGGTGGGTTTTTAGGTTGGGATCGTTTCCCAACATCTTTGAGCCTGTACTAAATGGAATTCGACCTCCCCAACCTATTTTGGATGGTATCAAAGCACCATTTATGGAAAATATGAGGACAAGTATGATGGTGCAAGGTTATTCTTAGAAATTTGAGCAAGCTTCCCTTCCCCTTCATCCTCCGAGAAGTTTTCCCCCAACCTAGAAAATCCTTTTTCAGAGTTCCTCTCGTATATAGCTATAAGGTGTGCTTATATCCTTATTGGACTACCCGAGGAAGAGTTTCATTGAGTTGATTCTTGAAGGACTTCAAGAGGAACTCGAGTGATTGGCTCTGAAATAGTGTTGGAAGAAGTGTTAGGTTGTAACTAACTCACTTATTTCGTTGATTAATAGAAGAGTATATTTTCCTTCCAATATTGTGTTCACTTTTTTCATTGCAATTTGATATGTTCATGTTTATTCATATATTCTTTGAAGTGTACCTTTGATATACGCTACTAGGACCTATAAATACCACATTGTAGCACAATCTAGGTCTCTTATTGCAAGCTTGAGCTAGCATAGACCATGAGTGTTTCGAGAAGCAGGAGCAAGGATCGACATTAGATGAAGGGTTTAAGGTGCATATATATATATATATATACACATACCATTTTTATATAATTAAACGAATACAAATTAAACGATTGAAAAAACTAATAATTTTACAATTACATTATGATGCTTCTAATCATAGTGAGAAACTTTCAACCATGATTGATACATATGAATCGTCAACTAGAACATATTCCAAGATGGAAGAAGGTTGCATAATACCAAAGGTTCCCTCCAGCTACCCCTATAATATATATATATATATATATATATATATATATATAATTAAACAAATTATGCAAATTAAATGATTGACACCTGAAAGCATAGTTTTAAACTTTGAACCATGCAATAATTGTGAGCTATGAATCTATGGAATATCTCCCACTATAAATGATGTTTCATTTAACATTCTAATTAACTACAATTAATGAACATAAACATTTTGTGTTAGTTCAAAAATTACGATGATGTGTATCTAATAAAAGAATTATTATCGAATGCATTAAACATTTACCAATTGTAACACATATCGATCCAGTGCCCCCTTCCTCATTCCCAATTAAGTCTTGAAAACCATTGCGAGAACCATTTGCATAATCCCATAGATCTTCACGGCTCATGTGATCTATCTCATCATCTGTCCTATATACAAAACTACCATGAGCATGGGATCATGCTCTCCATTGATTCAAATCGACATCAATACTAAACAAATATGAATTTAAATGATCATCTATTGCATCCCTCGCGTTCTGACCAACTTGTGAAGTGGCCTCAATCTTGGAAGGTAGAGCAACCACCCTTGGGGGATGAGATGCCAAGAGTGGTGGAAGTCTAGGAAACACTGGATCTCGATATGCACCTCTTCGATTATATGTTAGACCTTTACCAAAACCATAATATTTGGATGGTAGGTTAGTATAATAAGGCTACATATTCTTAAAAAGCTCTGCATAAATGAATCTAGCAAAATAATATTCCACCTAATCATTCCATGGAATTATACCATATGTTGCGAAGAATCGATCATAAAGATAGCGTGCAATGTGAGGGTTCTTGAAAAATTGCACCTTCAACATTCGTCGCTTTGGTCCTTCCTTAAAATTGAACATTGATATTTCCTACTCTTTTGACACCGTTTTCTCTATTTGGGTCCATTTATCAGCGCCCATCACCAGTTTCCTTCATCTCCTCATCAAATCAACAAAACTATTGGTTGTTGGCCCAAGGTTCTTATATACATCAATGAAGTTCTCTAAATAATGCAAAAGGATATCCAAGATTTGTTTTATCTCTACAGGGATATCCATTTTCTCAAGATGATGCTTCAACTTTGCATGGTGGTTTGTGCAACGTTGAAAAATCATTTTTTGAACCTCGCCTTCCCAAGGAAGCTCCACACCAATGTCTGAGGGATAGGTGGTGATAGGGGTGTAATATTTATTTTCTTGAAAATACTTTTTCCTTTCTTCACCTTCACCCTCACCCTCTCCTTCATTGTTGTTCCCAGGAAAATCCCAATCCTCTACACATTTAGAAATATTTGTAGATATTTAGGAAAACCCACAATGACATTTATGCATTTCCATATGCACGAGTGATTTATATAAAAACAAAAATAAATAAAAGAAATTTATTGGCCATATGTTGTTGATGTGATTGAGGTTGTTGTACATTCGCTGATGTAGGAGACTCTTCCCCATAAAATATTTCCCCACGATCACGATTAAAAAAATATCGTGATGATCCATGACGCAATAGATCAAATTGAGCACCCATTGTAAATGGATGTGCAATCTCTTGTGATCTGCTAAATGATGCATCTGAAAATAAATTTATCAAGTTAAATTAATTACATCAATTTCAACATATATGCATACACAATTTAACATGTGCATATAACATACATGTACCTTGATCTCCATCCTCTCTATATCTAAATGAATTTGATCGTCGTCCGAATTGACTAGATCTCCTTCCTTCACTAGATTGCCTTATGTGACTAGTTGCCCCTACCTTACTAGGGTTACTTGTCTAAGTAGGGGTCCCTCTACTGCTTTCATTAGATGTTCTAGAGTGTTTACAAGACATAAATGGATACTCATCTTGATCCATGTATATACATATATGTGTACCAATCTTCAAATTGAAAATTGTCTTGATATTTTAATACATAAATTGACTATATTTTTATACATCATATACAAACTTGTATTTCTTCCACATCCTAAGAAGAAATTCCATTAAAGTAAAAAGTTTATGTGCATGCATATCCATGCCCGTGATAAAGATATTTAATCTCTCATATATTCCCATGATAAGAAAGTGCATGCTACCATTCAAGCAACCTCGTCAATCAAACACATTAAGAAACATCTCCCTAAAGTACATAAGCATTACTTGACAATGAAACTAACCTATGAAGAGATAAATAAAAAATTAATTGCTCAGTTGAACACTTTGAATGTTAGTGCTGATGAAGAGAATGATGAGTAAATTATGAATTTATTAGATTAACTATTTATTTTTCTTATTCTTTATGGTGAATTGTAGAACTTTCCAAAAAGGCAGTGCTTGGTGGTGGGAGGATTTGTGGACTTTTAGTGTATATGCCAAAAGAAAATTATGTTAATAAATTGACAATATTTTAATTTAAATTGAAAACCAATGCCATTCTTCATCTGGTGTCTATTCATATTCAAATTCCAAATACTTGTCAATCCTAGTTTTCTTAGTGTATTAAGAAAGGTATAAAACCTGAAATAAATTGATGAGTTCTATGTGATCCAAATTATTTTCAGCACAAAATGAGAGCGGAGATATAATAAATAAATGTACAGAGATATCTCAGATATCTAATAATACAATAGAAATATATTAGAGATAAAACCATAAACACATATATACATTAATACACAATTTTCATTAATGAGTGAAATGTACAAAACTATAGAAATACAGATTGAAAGACTCGCAAGAATGGTGACAACTTATCTCTGAGAAGAGATGTGACGACTACTCACATTCGTAAGAAGATGATTGTTACAATGAGGCTCCAGAGGCCTTTTTAACATAAAGAAAATCCAAAACTCTAACCTCGAAAGATGAAAAGCCAACAGTTTTGTGGATCCCGTTTTGGGTAGTTTGGTGTATCAAATTCTGAGGGGCGTAACTTTGGCATACAATCTCCATTTGAGGTGCATGATAGCTTGTTGGAAATATATTTTGAGGAGATTCATTTTGGGGGATCAAAAAAATCTTTGGCCATCATTGAGGTGTTCGATCCCGAAAAAAATTCATTTAGGCACTCAAAATGGCCTTGAACGTTTAGGAACCAAAAACAACTAAAAATAGTAAGTTGCCAACAAACTATTTTGAGCCAGTTGGAATAGGTGGGTGGCCATTGATATGCACCTGGATCACTATAACAATGTGCATGTTTCCATTAGAGAAACCCCGTCAATCATACACACTAAGAAACATGTCCCTAAAATGCAGAAGCATTAATTGACAATGACACTAACCTATGAAGAGATAAAGGAAAAATTAATTTTGCTTAGTTGAATTATTTGAATGTCGATGGTGATGAAGAGAATGATGAGTAAATTATTAAGTTTTTAAATCAACTATTCATTTTTCTCATCCTTTATGGTGAATTGCATAACTTTCCAAAAAGGGGATACTTGGTGGTGGAAGGCTTTGTGGACTTTCAATGTACATGCCATAAGAAAATTATGTCAATCAATTGGAAATATTTTAATTTACATCAATCCAATGCCATTCTTCATCCGATGGCTATTGATATTGAAATTCCAAAGATTTGTCAATCCATGTTTTCTTAATATATATAGATATATATTTTACTGGGGGAATCAGCAACACGTGGTTATCGTACTTGCGTGACACAGGGTCGATCCCCATCGACTACCACTATAACCCGAGGTGCATCCACCCAGCCTGCAAGAATGAGCACAAGTAAATCGGGGTGAGAATCGAACATGAGACCTCATTTTTACAAATTTCCTTCCATTTACAATGCACTTGCCAATCCGTCTACACCCCTATGGGCTGTTTTCTTAATATATTAAGAAAGGTATAGAACCTGAAATAAATTGATGAGTTCTATAACAAAGTGCATGCTACTATTCGAGCAACCTCGTCAATCATACACACTAATAAACATGTCCCTAAAGTGCAGAAGCATTACTTGACAATGTAACTAACCTATGAAGAGATGATGGAAAAATTAATTGCTTAGTTGAACGCTTTGAATGTCAGTGTCGATGAAGAGAATGATTATTAAATTATTAAGTTATTAGATAAAACATTCATTTTTCTCATCCTCTATGATGAATTGCAGAACTTTCCAAAAGGGGAATGCTTGGTGGTGGAAGGATTTTTGGACTTTCAATATATATTCCACAAGAAAATTATGTCAATCAATTGACAATATTTTAATTTACATTGAAAACCAATACTATTATTCATCAGGTGGATATTCATATTGAAATTCCAAAGACTTGTCAATCCTAGTTTTCTTATTTTATTAATTTAGGTATACAACTTGAACTAAATTGATGAGTTCTATAACAAAGTGCATGATTCCATTCGAGCAGCCTCATTAAGCATACACACTAAGAAGAATGTCCCTAAAGGGTAGAATAATTACTTGACAATGAAACTAACCTATGAAGAGATAAAAGAAAAAATAATTTCTTAGTTGAACACTTTGAATATCGGTGTTGATGAAGAGAATGATGAGTAAATTATTAAGTTATTAGATCAACTATTTGTTTTTCTCATCCTTTATGGTGAATTGCAGAACTTCCCAAAAAGGGGATACTTGGTGGTGGAAGGATTTGTGGACTTTCAATGTATATGCCACAAGAAAATTATGTCAATCAATTGACAATATTTTAATTCACATCAAACAATATTTCAATTCACATCAAAACAATGCCATTCTTCATCTAGCGGCTATTCATATTGAAATTCCAAAGACTTGTCAATCCCAATTTTATTAGTATATTAAGAAAGGTATATAACCCAAAACAAATTGATGAGTTCTATAACAAAGTGCATGCTCCCATTCAAGCAACCTCGTCAATCATACACATTAAGAAACATGTCCCTAAAAGGGAAAAACATTATTTCACAATGAAACTAACCTATGAAGAGATAAAGGAAAAATTAATTTATCAATTGAATGCTTTGAATGTTAGTTCCGATGAAGAGAATGATGAGTAAATTATTAAGTTATTAGGTCTGGAGGGGTGATGTTCTCTTTTAATATATCGTTTTGGTCTAGCCCTAACATATGTTTCCTCACATCCTAAGCCCACAATTCTAACCCTGAGATGTGTGTTCTCACATCCTAGGGTCACACGTCTAAGCTTCTTTTTTTTGTTCGGCATTGGTGATAGGAGGCTTTGGTAACACTAAATAAAGTGTTGCTAAGAGTCCTAATGTTAGAGGGTCATAATAAAAGTTATTGACCCAACATTAAATAATTGTTTGTTGAGAATGTATTTAAATAACTTATCACTTGATGCTTAACAAAGCCTTATGGTGACACATTCAATGATTAGTGGAATTGACCCAACATCAACCACACCCAAATATGTAGAAATTTCCAATTCTAGAGTAATTAATGTAGATTCATAAATTTCACCTCTTTAATAGAAGTTTCTTGGATCTAGTCCATGTGAATTTATTTCCTTAGAGTTGATCTAAAATATAACAAAACAAGAACAATAGTGAAAAATATTTTACTTCTTCTCAATCCCAATCAACAATGCAATTCAAGAGAAGTGATATTCAAATGAAACTCTACAATGTAAATATGTTATACAAGAAACTGAAAGAAAATTATTCTTTTAACCAAGAACAAACAAAACATCACTTGACTCTTAAAACCAAAGTGGTATCCTAAAACCAAAATGGTATTAGAGCTACATTGATTCTATCCCCGACAGAATGAAAAATGGGATAGAATTGTATGGTTGGGAGTCACCATGAAAATTGTGCACGTGAATTAAAGTTTTTTATGAAGTTAAAATTAATTGCATTAATAATATCCAATGTTCAAACTTTGGGGTAGAGGTCAATAAAGTTAAAATTTTAAAGCATTTGGAAGAAAATGATTTAAGTTTAGATCATTTGACAGTGACAACAAATTATTGAGAATATATAATTAATAAATTGACAGAGGTGGCATGCATTTTCTCTGTGTAATTCAACGGTTGATTCAAATTCCAGGAAGAACAGATGTAGGAAGATAGGAAAATAACACATGCAAATGAACTACTGACATAGGTATACAAAATAACACATGTACAAACAAGTATTAAGAGTAGATGACAAAAACCTCAAAGTAGGCGTATGACATATTTTTGTAGGAAGTGTCAAGTTTGCNCATCCTTTATGGTGAATTGTAAAACTTTCCAAAAAGGGGATACTTGGTGGTGGAAGGCTTTGCAGACTTTCAATGTATATTCCATAAGAAAATTATGTCAATCAATTGAAAATATATTAATTTACATCAATCCAATGCCATTCTTCATTTGGTGGCTATTGATATTGAAATTCCAAAGAATTGTCAATCCATGTTTTCTTAATATATATATATTTTGTACTGGGGGAATCGACAACACACAGTTATCATACTCACGTGACACAGGGTCGATCCCCATCGGCTACCACTATAACCCCAGGTCCATCCACCCAGCCCGCAAGAATGAGCACAAGTAAATCGGGGTGAGAATCGAACATGATACCTCATTTTTACAAATTTCCTCCCATTTACACCGCACTTGCCAATACGTCTACACCCCTGCGGGTTGTTTTCTTAATATATTATGAAAGATATAGAACCTGAAATAAATTGATGAGTTCTATAACAAAGTGCATGTTTCTATTCGAGCAACCTCGTCAATCATGCACACTAAGAAACATGTCCCTAAAGTGCATAAGCATTACTTGACAATGTAACTAACCTATGAAGAGATAATGGAAAAATTAATTGCTTAGTTGAATGCTTTGAATGTCGGCGTCGATGAAGAGAATGATTATTAAATTATTAAGTTATTAGATCAAACATTCATTTTTCTCATCCTCTATGGTGAATTTCAGAACTTTCCAAAAGGGGAATTCTTGGTGGTGGAAGGATTTCTGGACTTTCAATATATATTCCACAAGAAAATTATGTCAATCAATTGACAATATTTTAATTTACATTGAAAACCAATACTATTATTCATCAGGTGGATATTCATATTGAAATTCCAAAGACTTGTCAATCCTAGTTTTCTTATTTTATTAATTTAGGTATACAACTTGAACTAAATTGATGAGTTCTATAACAAAGTGCATGATTCCATTCGAGCAGCCTCATTAAGCATACACACTAAGAAGAATGTCCCTAAAGGGTAGAATAATTACTTGACAATGAAACTAACCTATGAAGAGATAAAAGAAAAAATAATTTCTTAGTTGAACACTTTGAATATCGGTGTTGATGAAGAGAATGATGAGTAAATTATTAAGTTATTAGATCAACTATTTGTTTTTCTCATCCTTTATGGTGAATTGCAGAACTTCCCAAAAAGGGGATACTTGGTGGTGGAAGGATTTGTGGACTTTCAATGTATATGCCACAAGAAAATTATGTCAATCAATTGACAATATTTTAATTCACATCAAACAATATTTCAATTCACATCAAAACAATGCCATTCTTCATCTAGCGGCTATTCATATTGAAATTCCAAAGACTTGTCAATCCCAATTTTATTAGTATATTAAGAAAGGTATATAACCCAAAACAAATTGATGAGTTCTATAACAAAGTGCATGCTCCCATTCAAGCAACCTCGTCAATCATACACATTAAGAAACATGTCCCTAAAAGGGAAAAACATTATTTCACAATGAAACTAACCTATGAAGAGATAAAGGAAAAATTAATTTATCAATTGAATGCTTTGAATGTTAGTTCCGATGAAGAGAATGATGAGTAAATTATTAAGTTATTAGGTCTGGAGGGGTGATGTTCTCTTTTAATATATCGTTTTGGTCTAGCCCTAACATATGTTTCCTCACATCCTAAGCCCACAATTCTAACCCTGAGATGTGTGTTCTCACATCCTAGGGTCACACGTCTAAGCTTCTTTTTTTTGTTCGGCATTGGTGATAGGAGGCTTTGGTAACACTAAATAAAGTGTTGCTAAGAGTCCTAATGTTAGAGGGTCATAATAAAAGTTATTGACCCAACATTAAATAATTGTTTGTTGAGAATGTATTTAAATAACTTATCACTTGATGCTTAACAAAGCCTTATGGTGACACATTCAATGATTAGTGGAATTGACCCAACATCAACCACACCCAAATATGTAGAAATTTCCAATTCTAGAGTAATTAATGTAGATTCATAAATTTCACCTCTTTAATAGAAGTTTCTTGGATCTAGTCCATGTGAATTTATTTCCTTAGAGTTGATCTAAAATATAACAAAACAAGAACAATAGTGAAAAATATTTTACTTCTTCTCAATCCCAATCAACAATGCAATTCAAGAGAAGTGATATTCAAATGAAACTCTACAATGTAAATATGTTATACAAGAAACTGAAAGAAAATTATTCTTTTAACCAAGAACAAACAAAACATCACTTGACTCTTAAAACCAAAGTGGTATCCTAAAACCAAAATGGTATTAGAGCTACATTGATTCTATCCCCGACAGAATGAAAAATGGGATAGAATTGTATGGTTGGGAGTCACCATGAAAATTGTGCACGTGAATTAAAGTTTTTTATGAAGTTAAAATTAATTGCATTAATAATATCCAATGTTCAAACTTTGGGGTAGAGGTCAATAAAGTTAAAATTTTAAAGCATTTGGAAGAAAATGATTTAAGTTTAGATCATTTGACAGTGACAACAAATTATTGAGAATATATAATTAATAAATTGACAGAGGTGGCATGCATTTTCTCTGTGTAATTCAACGGTTGATTCAAATTCCAGGAAGAACAGATGTAGGAAGATAGGAAAATAACACATGCAAATGAACTACTGACATAGGTATACAAAATAACACATGTACAAACAAGTATTAAGAGTAGATGACAAAAACCTCAAAGTAGGCGTATGACATATTTTTGTAGGAAGTGTCAAGTTTGCGCAGATTAAAGCCACGTTTTGTGCAGAAGAGAAAATGCTTTCAGGAAATAAATGGAAGTAAAAGGGAACGTAAAAAATTAGACCAGATGTTAGTATATAAATGAGTCTCCATCAGGCAAGACACAACCCACAACAAATACATTTGTTTTCAATCCATTAGTGTATGAGATATTAGTGTATGAGATATGAGAAATTTGCAGAAGGTTGCAGGTTTTATTTGCGGAGAAAATATTCATGTTGACAATAAAATTTGTAGTAGATTGTTTACAGATGCCTGCAACACAGACAACCCAAGACAAAGTGCAGAGAGGGACCAATGGCCATATTTTGAGACAACAACAACATAATTCATGGTAGATACATAGATGTTATTGTAGCAATTTTCAGGTACATACCAAAAGCATTATTAACAAACATGTGAAGTGTCAAGGGTGTTCTAGAGTATTGATGTTTAATTTGGAGGAGGATGCAATCAAGGAATTCACTGCAAACTGTACGAGGTATTTTCTGAGCCTAAAATTGGTAACTCTACATACTACTCCTCTAATACAAAGAAAGTGGAGGTGCTCCTGAAACTTACCTGAAACTGGTGCTCCTCATTCCTTGAGTGCTCCTCATGTCGCTTGGGTGATCCTCGTGCCACTCAGGTTCTGCTCGTGCCTACAATACCTCTAGTAACACAAATTCGTTTGCGCAGACAGAGAATGGCGGGCGTGGCGGGTATGATGGGGAAGGGTATGACAATAAAAAAAATTGTTGAGTGTGGCTGGTAGGAATTGGAGGTTATGGCAGTCAGTTCCTCTGGTGGAAATGACAAGAAAATAAAATTGTAAATGGAGAAATGAATAATATACATATAATAACATTTTTTCGGTCGAAAACGTTTTCAGCCGAAAAAAAATTTGGTCGAACAATTGTTCAGCCCAAAAATTATTTCGGCCGAAACAATTGGTTTCCATACCAAAAAAATCCATAACACATCCAGTGGCATGGATTTCCAGTGCGTCGTTAGATTTAACGTTAGGCCGAAAATTAAATTATTCGGTTAAAAAAGTTAAATAGTTTGGTCGAAAAGGTGTTATTAGAAATTTTCGTGACTCAATTCTCAGAAAAGTGTTACCCAGATTCATGATCACACCCATTGGGTAATAATTCTTACCCAATATCACCCTTATCATGTTTACCCAATATTCCCTTGCACCCCCACACTACCCTCATAAATGTATTATGTTTTACCCAATATTCCCTCACATCCTTGTATATGTCTTATGTTTTATCCAACATTTGTTGGGTATGTGTTATATTTTTTGTATGACCAAATCTAGTGTTCACGTTGCGCCGGGTGCACAGGGGTTTGGTGGCAGTGCCCCCAAATGTTTTTTTTATTGGCGGTTTTTTGTGTCTTTTTTAGCGGTTTTTTGGCACATGGTTTTTGTCGATGGTTTTGTAATTTTGATTAAGGAATTAGGGTTGTTTCCTAATCCAGGTCAATGAATTAGGGATTTTGGATGTCGTGGGATCCTATATATATTGTATTGTAAACAATGAAGATATATGATGAATACAATATTAGAGGTGTGACTCTAAACAGGATGTTGGTTTTCTTTGTTTGGGTTTCCAAGGAAAAATCTCTGTGTAATGTGTGTGTGTACCATTGTATCTTTTCTATTTTTATTAAGAATTTATTTTCATTAATTTATCGTACAAGGTCAAAATATACATCTGGTATCAGAGAAATTATTGGCTTTAGGGAGACGCATTTATGGTCAGGGGTTTGTCTTTGGTTTGTGATATGCCTTGTTACAGTGGGAGTTTTGCGGTATTGATTCTTCAGGTGGAAAGAAATGATAAGCAACTCAAAATAGAAATAGATAAATTTAATGGACAAATATTTGAGTTGTGGAAGCTCGATATGGAATATCTATTGGTGGAAAAATATCAGTGGAATGTTGTGGATGTAGGTACTTCACCTACCAAAACATCAGTAGAAGATGGGAAAAGTTGGATCAGGAGGCAAATAGAACAAATTGGTTGTCGCTCAGATTCAATATTATTGAATGTGTCAGGGGAAGCTATGTAACACCCTGTTTCCCCCAGCTTGTAAATATAACTGGACTGGCCAAGAACTATGGCGAACTCATAAATGTGAATATGTGATGTAAATGGACCTTGAGGGAAAGGTCAATGAATGCGAATAACATTATGAATTTTATTGCAGGACTATTGAGAGGGGATGTGCAAAAAAAGAGACCACGATGGCAGTGGAAGGCACCTGGAAAGGTGGCGTTAACTTCCACCGAGAATTAATACCGTATTTGGAATCCACTGGCCCGGAGAACCAAAAGCGTCTCGCTGGCCCTGAATTTAATGCCTTGCAGGCTAGCAGGTTGATGGCTTAATGAGGGATGGGGAGGTGAACTACCTATCCGTAGAGCCGTCAGGCCTGATCAACGCGAGGGTAATCGCGCCAAACGCAACCTCGCAAGAGGATAAGGTGTGGGGTAGAAGCGATTGCGGGGAAGATGCGAGGGGAGAACTCGGGCATTATGCAGAGTGAGTGATAACAGAGAGGAAGGATTGCAACCTTTGCTCCTGGTCACTGGAAAACGGAGACGCAGTCTCACAAACATCGTGGTCTCAGCTCAGGGGTGGCTAGTGGTAAATCCGTTGGGAGTCGCTATGCCTATGATTGGGTGGAAACGAGCACCCCTCTCAGCAGTTGCACTCACTTCTGGTGTTATTCCTGATAAGTGTTTTACATATTGCATCTTGAAAATTCATATACTGACATATATGCTCATA
>JZKD02S2420521.1:96916-111406 GCA_000966675.3 Picea glauca | reverse complement strand
AGGTTCTAGATAGAGTGGGACCTATAGCCTATCGGCTAGCACTTCCTCCCACAATAAAAGCACATAATGTTTTCCATGTTTCATTATTGAAGAAATATGTACATGATGCTAATCAATTAATTGACTGGTCTGTGATCAAGGTGGAACCAGAGGGATAATTTCTACCAGAACCCCAATGCATATTGGACAGAAAGAAAACCCCGCTCCAGAACCGAACCATTGCACAGGTCAAGGTGCAGTGGAGGCATTTTGGCCCAGATGAGGCTACGTGGGAAATGGAGGATGCCATGAGACAGGCATATACGATTTTGTTTACTTCTGCACATACCGTTCATGTTAGTATATAAGAACATCGAGGACGATGTTCCTTTTAAGGGGGAGGGAATTGTAACACCCTGTTTCCCCCAGCTTGTAAATATAACTGACTAGCCAAGAACTATGGAGAATTCATAAATGTGAATATGTGATGTAAATGGACCTTGAGGGAAAGGTCAATGAATGTGAATAACATTATGAATTTTATTGCAGGACTGTTGAGAGGGAATGTGCAGAAAAAGAGACCACGATGGCGGTGGAAGGCACCTGGAAAGGTGGCGTTAACTTCCATCGAGAATTAATACCGTATTTGGACTCCACTGGCCCGAAGAACCAAAAGCGGCTCGCTGGCCCTGAATTTAATGCCTTGCAGGCTAGCAGTTTGATGGCTTAATGAGGGATGGGGAGGTGAAATGCCTATCCATAGAGCTGTCAGGCCTGATCAGCGCGAGGGTAATCTCGCCACACGCAACCTCGCAAGAGGATAAGGCGTGGGGTAGAAGCGATTGTGGGGGAGACGCGAGGGGAGAACTCGGGCATTATGCAGAGTGAGTGATAGCAGAGAGGAAGGATTGCAACCTTCACTCCTGGTCACTGGAAAACGGAGATGCAGTCTCACAAACATCGTGGTCTCAGCTCAGGGGGGGCTAGTGGTAAATCCACTGGGAGTCGCTACGCCTACGGTTGGGTGGAAACAAGCAACCCTCTTAGCAGTTGCACTCACTTCTGGTGTTATTCCTGATAAGTGTTTTACATATTGCATCTTGAAAATTCATATACTGACATATATGCTCATAGAACTGTGAAATTGTGAACGATTACAGTATAAGAATGTTTGTGCAATGTTTTGATAAGAAATAATAGATATATGCTATAACAGAAAGACCATGTATAGCTTATGTTGATAAATGAATTTAATTATGCATGAGTTGAACCAAGTCAGGCTTCCAGTCCATCCTCGAGAATTTGTTTCCCCTTGTATGTCTCTAGGGATGCCCGATATAGATCTCTTCACAGAGATTCCCTCCTTGGAAAGGTTTACCAAGAACCTGGAAAAAGGACTTGAATGAGCAAGTCTTAACAACCCTGTACAAGGAGGAATGACCCTCTTAAAATCTCGAAGTAGCAGCGTAGGGATAAGTATCGATCGACGGACGAGACCCTATCGGAAGACCCATGGTCATTCACGACCGTTAGATTGACGAGAGAAATAAGGGCGTTACATACCTTGCACATTTTCCTCTACCTTCGTGAATATCAAGGAAAATCGGGACCATAGATCCCCAAGGTCTGTGGGAGTATCTGGACCGTTGGTTTCTTTTTCCATCCGGAGAGCAGTGAGAGAGTACACGGCGTGGGACTAATCTGAGTCATTGGATCTTAGCCAGAGAGCCCGATATCCATTGGATCCGTTAGGAGGTGCATGAGGGTTAATCCCTCGTGAACAAGGGCGAAAGTCACGAGAGAGGAGTCGGTATCGGGGATTTGGAGTTCAGGGTTTCTAGAGTCCTGATGAAAAAAGATCGGGACACTCCTTGGTAAAAATCCTGATATAGATCTAGATCGTCCATCCGTGAAGGACACATGGAGGATATTGAGAGTCCATTGGTATTTCAGATACCGGGGATTCGAGTTGACAAAGTGGTGTCAGAGTGGATATCGGGGATATTGAGGACGTGAGGAGAGTCACTCGACACCAGGAACCACGAATCAACGAGATTTGATCTAGATCGTTCGTTTTGGAGCGGACGCGTGTCACGAGACTACCCACATCTGGGACTCGGGCATCGAATGTTGGAAGAGGAAGTTTTTCGACTTCACAAGTGGTGAAAGGGAGAGAGCTCTATGTTGTGGGCCTAGCTGACGTCACATCGGGATATCGACGCTCGAAATATCGGAGTTCTCGAGGTCGAGGAAGTCGGGACACTTCAAGTCTCGAAACAACAAGATTGGATCAGGGCCATCCATCAGTTGGGGATATGTGGCGGAGATCCAGACTATCGGGGAAAGTCCTGATAGAAGGAGAAATCGGTGCATCGGAGTTCGGCGTTTCGCAAGTCCTGAGGACAAGACTCCCAGAGCATTTGAAGTCGTGAAACAACGAGAGGTGATCAGGACCGTCCATCTTGAGGGGACGTGTGGCAGTGATCGGGGCCTCCAGGAAAAGTCCCGAAAGGAGAATTGTCAATCGGGAAATCGTGAGTCAGGATATCGGGAATCCCGTGGACAAGAAGTCCTTGCAACTTGGAATCGCGAAGTCCGAAACCCCAACCAGGGGGAGAAAGCTCCATTGTTGTGGGGCCTAGCTAATGTCAGGTCGAACAATCGAGGATCGGGATATCGAGAATCCCGTGGACAAGGTGTCCTTGCGGTTCGACATTGTGATGTCCGAAACCCCGATAGGATATAGGGCTGTGGTCACGAGGATATTGGTCACGTGGACCAAGAATCTATCCAGAATGGGCTAAGGGCCAAAGATGGGGAGTTGGCTCATCGGAGTTCGGGAGATCAAGAGGTCAAGAACTCTCGGCATCAGAAAGGAAGAAACTCCAAAACCCTAATTTGACTCTAGGGAATACACGGTCATGTGCGAAAGGTCGATCTCCCTTGGGAGGGAAACTTTGGAGACCTCGGAAGCTTCAAGGATTTGAATGGGGAAATGTAGGAGTTGTGTATCGCGATTCCCCAAATCACGAAAATTCGTTAAGATCTTGGTTGGCTTAAGCGCGTGGGTACAGTACTGGGTCACGTAGACAAGTCCCCAAGAGAGAAACTTGCCCCTCGATAGCCCCGTCGGAGGTCGGCATTTCGTTGTTTCAAGATTCAGGGTTTGCAATGTCGAGAGACTCAACATTCTGGTAGCACCGAGTCGCGAAGAGTGAAAAGATGTCGTGCTGATTCGTCTCATAATTGTGAACTATAATCACATGGAGGTGGAAAAATGAAAGAGCTAGCCTGTGCTAAGCCCCGTAGGACTTCGGGGATTCTGACTGTTGAGGAATCAATGAAAAAGTTTGATTTTGAGTAGTGGGTATGTGACAAGCTACAACTAAGGCTTTATGGAATAATTCAGGGGCTTTGTATCAATCTAAGACCCTGGTAAACAAATTGTTCCTGTATAAGAAGATGTACAACCTAAGGATGAAATATGGAGACTCAGTGACAGAGCATCTGAATTCCTTCAGTACAGTGGTAAGTCAACTATTAACTGTTGATATTAAGATTTTTTATGAAGATACATATATCAATTTATTTTTCTCTTTATCAGACTCATTGGATGGTTTGGTTGTGGAAATTGGTAGTAATACAACTAATTGAAGTTTCTATGATGTGGTCTCATCCTTATTTTCAGAGGAGATGAGACGAAAAAACATGGAAGAACAGACCACAGACACCTTATTTTCAAGAAGACGCTCATAGAAATAAATAGATATAAGTGTTACGAGGAAAATTTATCTATGGCTAGGGGTAAACCACAACAAATGGAAATGACTGCAAAAATCAACTCTAATCTCAGGTATGCTATATAAAGAAATATGCTAGCAAAACAAGATAAAAGGCCTACCTCGTCCAAACGTTCGATGAAGTCCACCATTAAGCACTTGACTCAAAGCAATACACCTGCAGCTTGTCCTCAACAACCAAGAAACACAAGCATATTGTGATAATACATAAAGTTAGGACATTCAATATCATAATCCATCAACATTCATAACAAATACGCCCATGGAATAACAATTCAAATATTTTCAAGATATTAGTTGGACACGAAAATAGTATTTCTATTAAAATGTAATCACCAGAAGTGAATGAATTACAAAATTTTGTGTCGGCACAGTTCAGAACCGAGAAACTAAGTCCCATCCATCTGGGCCTCCACCACTTCAATCCTGCATTAAAGGCAATCTCATATAAGAGATACAATGAGGTTCTCAATCAAGTAGGGAAGATCTTGGGGACTGAACAATGTGTTCAGACTTAAAACGACAAAGGGATGCAGACTCAATATGAAATGAATAATTTCTCCAGAGCAACTTTTGTCTCAAAGTTGAATTCTTCTCCTCCTTTCCATAGCTCAGATTTGGCCCATTTATAACCTTCAAGCGGAACTGAAGGGACGAGTCAGAACGTTTCCAGTATATGGAAGGTCAAGGATCATAGATCTCGTGACGTGACATGGAAACCCGACACCATTTTTTAATTTTGAGCACAAAACCCAATGTACATGGGTTGTAGTGGTGCAACCTGCATATATGCATTATGTACAATAGGTAGGGCATGTATATGTGGAAAAATAATATGTTTAGCTATTGGATTTGCAAAAAGGGACTTCAAGTCTGCATAGGGAAATGGAAAAAGACTCTCTGTGCAAGTTTTCATAGGGTGAGGAAAATATTTATATAACAAATTCCCCCTAATGTGTGAGGTCATAGGAGTATCTGCGATGGCCGGAATACATTATAATACATAGAAGTGGAGTAATGGGTACCCAGCTGGAAGAACTAGTTTCTCATTATGATCTACACTGACTTTGCACACATGGATACCAATTTGAATTACACTGCAGATCCATGTGAAAATATACCAAACAACTGTCCATGGCCATGAATAAGAAATACAAAGGTGGCTACATGCCATAGGTTTTCATAGTCATGAATGAGGCCCAGTAAAGCCAGTCTCAAAATCAATCTGAAGATATCTATATACAATGGAGTACAATATGATCTCCCATGATCACCGAAGTCACATAGGTACTCATCCAATGAATGGTAGCTACAACTCAGGAAATTTGTGACTATAAACTGATGTCTTCAAGTCTTCTACACAATCCGCTAAAGGTGCAAGTCTACATAGTTTGAATAAAGGAGTTGAGGTTGAACACAATGAGACTTTGCTTGATTACCGATCATTAAGGTATACCATTAACAAACGCGAAACAACCTACCGATAATGAAAGTAGGTATCAAGGCACCGAGTACATTCTTACAAGTGTGGATAGAGGTGTTAGGGTCGAACACTCAAAGAATCCATCGATCAGGATACATTGATGTATTCCTAACCATAGATGGTGAGAGAACCTGCCACTAATGACTGCAAGCCTCTAGGTACTCATAGGACTCTAGGTGTCATCTCCATAATAGATGAGCTGAAGTCAATGGAAAGAGACTCGCTGAAAGGAGAGCATTAAGGAATCTCTCATCATACAACACGAGGTACAAAGAAGGATCTTGATGATTTGGAGGAATTCGGATGAAGAACATATTCACGAACCAATGACCCTATGCGTCTTTCACGTGTGCCAGATTGAAGTAGTACACGAAAAAGACCCTATGAATAACAACCAATAAGGAAAACTGTTGACAAAGGAAAGGAAACCACCAATACGGATAATGACATCCAAGACATTGCACAAATCCCAATCTGTGAATACATTTCTTACCGTCGAACATAAGGGAAACCACCCAGTGAACGACCAATGATGAAATGTCGATAGTTGGGTTCAAGGTTACCTACCAATGAGGAAATTAGGATCGGGGTGCGCAATAGGACTACAACTTCATGTAATTCTGAGACATATTGAGGGTATGGCCAACATGCAAAGTCAAGAGTTCTGAGGAATGGTCGAGACAGGTTGATAAACATCCTTTGAACAAGAGCATGAGACATATGGAAGAATCTGGCACCATAGACTCAATGATGAAACTTTGAGATGTAGGAAGCATCAATCAAACTCTCAATAAGGACTGGAAGAGTAACCAGTCGAGGGAGTAAACTCTTTGTAACGAGGTCAAATTCCTAAGGTCATGCTAAGCCAATTTTTTTTATGAAAAGTGGACTCAAAACTTTTGTGCTCTGTTCAAAGTCGACACGACTATTGCCAATATAAGATAATATTATTTTCCCGCTCGTCTTTGTTTTTTTCATAGTAAAATGAATGCTATGATACAAAGGAGGAAATGAGTGTCGCAAGTAAGAAAACTAGTTCCAACAGTGGATTATACCTATGCTCAATGCAAGGAGGTGCATGCGGGAGATGGATACTCAAGGGAATGTTTCCTCTTGGGTATAGGGTGTCAAGATGCAAAGGATATAAGCATGGCTCTGCTTGGTTGATGATGCAAACTACTGAGGTGAAAGGATTATAACGCAAAAGAAAGAACTGACAATAGGCTCAATACTGCAAGTAAGAGAATGAGATGCAATTACAACTTAATGCCAAAAAATGTCATTTTTTTGTAATCTTAGTCTACTTGGTTTGAAAAAGGGATAAACTTGCACCAAATAGACGTCCTTTCAAATCCAATTTACGAGTGTGAAAGAGACAAGTTCACTCGAAAATATTTTCACTTTTTGAAATGAGTCATAAAAGAGCTTAAATCAGACTCCTTTGGGAGTCATCTAGGTATAGGTCAACATGTTTATGAGTAATAAATGAGGTTCAAAATAAAGTCATGTATTAGCTATAAGGGACTGCATGTCCTACAGACAAAAATCTATGCATGGGCACTGAATGAAGCAGAGGATATAACTAGGGTACCCTTGTTTGGTAAGTCTCTACCATTTGATAATGACACTTCTAGTTGCAGATAGAAGGTTTTGTGTCACTATGAAATGGGTTCATACCTAAGGCATATCAGTGACAGTCATAGGATGATGCAAGTGTGCATGATGGATTCGATACTTATCCTATATGCTCGGTAACGAAAATACCCATCCAAAGTTATGAATGGGCGCCATGGCGCTAAAAACCACAAGAATCCCTGGATAAAACTACAAAAACTGACTCCATCCACTGTCGTATTAGTCCATTAGGCAAAAAAATTGGATGAAACTATGTAAAGTGGGTAATTTTTTTCTATAAATAGTAAAAAAAATCATTTTACTATACCATTTGTATTTTTTAACCAAATAGTGGATTTTGGACCAAATTGTCTATGAACTTCAACTGGTGATTGTGGGAGCTACGAGCGACATAATCAACGATCGTCTGGACTAGGTAACCCATCTTTCTCTCCTGTTTCTTTTCAGTGGATTAAAATTTATAATTAGGCCTCCTTTTCTAAGTTATTTAGGGCACACATTCAAAACTTAGGTGTAGATGGGATACCGTTTATCGGGTCGTGTATACATATACTTATATGCATTTGTTTGAAAAACAATCATCGTATAAGCATCCCTATACGTGACTGTGTCCAATATAAATCGTGTATATGTCCGTGGATAATTTTTTTTAAAGGTTGATAACTAAAAAAATGTTTTGACTCCTGCAGGACGCTGCTAGAGTGGAGAGAAAGAGAGCATGAGGAGGTGGATGTTGCAGTGGAGAGAGATCCAAGGGCCCAAATGACCTTAAAAACATGTGGGGTATATAATTTTTTGGATCTCAAAGGTATGAGGGCTCAAGTGAGATTGCTACAACTTCTTGTGAACTACTGGGATTCGGATAGTGAGAGCTTCAATATTGATGGACAACCATTAAGGATTGAAGTTGAGGACATCTATTTCTTGATGGGATTGTCATGTCGGGGTGAGGTGGTCAACCTCAAAGCCCAGGGATATGTGAGTGGCATGAATATCGATGATTACATAGCCACTCATTGCATTGCAGTGACCGAGAAGGTAGGGAGCCAACTCCCAATCAGAGTGATAAACAATCTAAGTCTCAAGATTGTTGTCCTAGTTTTGACATGAATCATAGGATCAACTTATTTACACCAAGAATAAAGGCCAATTATGTTCTACTCAGTGGAGTTCTTGGAACCCACGGTGTACGACTGGTGCACCTCACTATTGGCCAAAATGAAGAGCCAGTTGACAGAATGCAAACTGGGTAGTAAGAGGAACTTCAAGTTTTCTTCTATCCTTTATATTTTTTTCTATGAGTGGATTCCAGGCTTGGGACCTAGAGTTGTGATTATTTCACGTGGACCTCACGATCCAGCCATGGCACTGTGGATTGAGGTGATGAGATGACAGGGAGGTGGTAGGGTGCCAACACCCTAAACCGATGACTTCTTTTGGTGGAGTCGGAAGGTGATAGCTATGGATCACTACCCTTACATAGGGATTGATTTCATAGGACATCCTGACATGAGATTACCACCAGTTTCCACCTATGGAGACATACGTATGTCAATTTTTTTGAATATTTCACTTTTTTTGTATTTTTGTATAGGAAAACAAAAATATTTTTGGATTATGTTAAGTACTAATTAAACATGTATGTGACGTAGGCGTAGGTCCATGATGGTTGGATGGACTTCCACGACATCGTCAGAGGCACCGGGGAGGTGAGTTAGTGAGAGGGGATGCAGATAGAGTGCTTCAAAATGTGCAGGGAAACCTATCTCATTTGACGCAGAGGATTCCCATGGTTTAGGTGGAGGATCTTCTGGAGGCTATGCAGCGACAGGTGGTAGGCGTGCCCCGTGTTTGGGTACAACTCTTTTGGTGTCTCACAAACACCATAGTGTTATATCATGACATTCATCTGGTGCCACAGGTGTAGATGGCATGACTATTGTATGATCAAATGTATATGTATATTGAGGGTGTCAGCCCCAATTTTGTAGTATAACATCATATTTTTTGAAATATATATAAAAACATGGTTCTTCGACTTAACTTATGTTACAATGTGTAAATTGATGATTTTGTTTTGTTTTCTTTAGTTATGTGAAAAATTCCAATCTAAAACAAAATTATCATATGCATTGGATACATAATTAGAACTTCTAGGTCTGTGATAATAAGTAATAAAATCAAATTGTCGTTCCAAAATTCGTACCCATAAGAATCGTTGGAGTAGAGTAGGGTCACGCACATGGTAATTGTTGTTCAACTGACATACTACTAACTAGGAGTCCAGGAGAACTTCTAACGGGTGAATACCATGTGAAATGGCATCGTGAAAAAGGTTCTATAACAACGCTATATTCAACCACATTATTCATGGATGGCCCTAGGAAAATGCCACTTGAATACACTAGTAGACCCTCGGGCGAGTAAACAACCCAAGCGGTGGAATCCAAGTTCCGTGTATGAAAACTGGCCCCATCTGCGAATCCTAAGTAGACCAAAGACTCTGTTGACATCTTCCAACCAAGGGAAAAATCAATAAGAAAGCTGAAGATAAAAATAAAGGGAAAAGATATATACACTAAATTACATTAGTATACAAAGAGTTACGCCTAATATTAGGGCTCAAGTGTAATGTATTTTAAAATAGAGAACATTCCTGGGCTCAGCCAACATGCTCCCTTCATAATCTTCTAATTCATAGGCTCCTTTTTCTAAGACACGTCGCAAGATATAGGGGTCGTGCCAGATGGGCTTGAACTTGCCTGCCCCTAGTGGTTATTTGGCTTTATCATATAGAAGGACCAAGTCACCCTCAACATACTGCCAAGGATAGATAGACTTATCGTATTCAACTTTGACACATCGTTTATTCACTTTGATAGTCGTAGAGGCGTTTCTACGCTGCTCATCTAGACTCTCTAGGTGTACGAGGCATTGTTCGAGATCGAAAGTGTTAGGTAGGAGCACAACTGCCAATATAAGAGAAGAGATCTTGCATTCAATAGGTAATATCGAATCCACACCATGTACTAACTGGAAAGGAGAAAAACTGATGGAAGTCTTGACCGAGGTTCGGTATACCCAAAGTGCTGGACAAAGCATGATATGCCAGTCAGATTTGCTCCGGCTAAAATTTTTCTGCAAAATGGTCTTGAGAGACTTGTTCACGGCCTCTGCTTGTCCATTTTCCTGGGGGTAGTAAGGGGAAGAATGACCATTCTTAAACCCCAGTTTAGATGTTATTTCTTCCATCATTTAATTCTGAAAATGACTTCCATGATCAGTGACAATCTCACTTGGGATTCCGAGCCTGGCTATAATTTGATTGAATACGAAGAAGGCGACATTATTCCCATCAGATGTAACTGTAGGCATGGCCTCAACCCACTTAGTCAAGTAGTCTATGACCACGATAATGTGTTGATTCCCCCTTAGCCAAATTTGGGTTGCAATCTACAAATTCCACCGCTCACTTGGTGAAGGGACCGACAATAATGACTGGATGAACAGGGTGTTGCGTCTCTTTTGTCACCTAAATGAGAAAAATCAAGACACTTACAAGCCCAGTTGGGTTAGCTGGGCAGGACATCAGTGAATGCAAGAGTTATAAACATCATGCATAAGAAACAAGCAAAGAACTAAGCTAATAACAATAAAAGAAACTAAACTAGAGTGCATAAGGGAAATATAACAAGAAAATAAACAACATGTATGCCACCAATGGATAAGTTATATTAGTGGAAAACACCAAAGATAAAGGAATACTATGGGTCCCCTCTTTCTCCAAGGGAGGTCTCTTGAACTCCCAATTATTGAGCTCTTCTTACAAGTAGGAAACTAAAAGGAAATGGTGCAGAAAATCCAAAGCATATTCACTCAAGAGGTGATGTGAATGGATAAATGAAATTATGCTTGTATACTTTTGATGAGGAAAGAGGATCCTCCAAGAGAATATAGGCAGCATAACAATACAAATGAATTCCTTGAAAATATAGTGCACCCATGGCCTCCTTTTATAACAAAGCTTTGAGACATTATGTAACTAGTCTTTGGTGTGAACAAGGGGCTCTTTAGGGCACCCTTAGGTCTTTGACCAAACCCCCACCCAGATTCAACTCGGATTTGGGTGTCAAATCGACTTGGGAGATGAACCATAAGTGGGTGGTAGGCTGACCAAAATCATAAATGCATCGTTTTGAGGTGTGCACAGATTTTTGCGTCCACAGTCGCACATCAGGGTCATATGCACTTTTTCGACGTTATTCGACTATCGCATGTGTGCGCGTTGCATTTGTATCCTTAGCGCATGCTAATTTTTAACCAATTGTATAGTTTTGTGCCCTTTGGAAATGCATTTTTTGGGCCATGGATGAACTAATGGATGTTTTGAATATGATGGATTCTTGTAACCATTTGCGGATGAAATTTCAGTGATAACAGATGCCCCTTGATGTGTGAGGTTAGGAGCATATGTATAGCCAAAATAAATCAATGTTTCTTCTACTAAGAGTACCTTTGTAAGAAAGAGTGTTGAGGGGATTTCAAGAGTGACACATTGGAGAGAGGGGAGCTTGTAGGACCCAAACCTTTCGCAAGGTGTGGAAAAGTAAAACTGTGTACAAACGAGGCATGCATGCCCCATGTTCGTGTCATGTAACTCAAAAATGTGGAATACAGTAACTGAAGTTGTGTGTTGGTGTAGATGACTACAGCGCCCTTTGGGGCGTGTTGATAATAGCATAGGACAATTCGGATGATGAAAAAACTTTGAAAAGAGGTGATGAAACCTATAAGGAATGTCGATGATATGCAGGCATTGATAGACTATCAATTTTCAGAGGTCTTTGGCAAATAAAAACAATTGCAATAGTCTCAAAGTAAGACCTACCGCAACATGATAAGTTGTTGAAGTCGAATGTCATGGGGGTCAACGAAAGCAGAGAGTAATGAGGGTTCTCTCTGTGTCATCTGAGACACCTCATTATAAAGGTAATGAGAGTCAAGATACTGTCACCCTTCTGGAAACTGTGTTGATGTCGACAGGAATGGAGATGCGACTCCAAGAAGAAAAGGGCTTCATGAAATATACATGATGTGGTTAGGGACTATGGAGATACATGGATGAAGTCAAGATGCGGTGAGACTCAAGACTGGCCTTGGTTGGGGGTATTTGTGAAGGATAAGTGGCAGCAACCGTGGAACTAAATCTAGCGCCAGGGGGACGACGAGACTAGGGTTTAAGTGGAGCCAGAGGTGTGACAAAGTGGATAAACATAGGGATCAGGTCTAAATGGACTGTGGGATATTTAGGTTTTATGTATGATATCAAGAGGAGGAGAAGGTAATGAATGCCCCAACCAAGGGCAACATGGGTTTCTTCTGCCTGAAAAAGGAAGGTTGCCAAAGGTGACAACAAAAACTATGTAAAGGCTGGAAACAAATACTTTTTACAATTACCAAAAAAATAAAGAATCATTGGGGATGATCGTACAGATACAGAAAGAGGTGCCCGAGTGAAATATGGCTTGGCCTGTGAGGGCACAGGTTGTGTGGAAAATAGGTGGAGGGTGGGGGCTCCATAGGTGGGTTTCTATATTAGGCAAAATGAATGGAGGACAATATGTAGATGGGAAAAATGACGACGGAGGAGATGGAGGAATAATTGATACTGTAGAGGTGTAGTCAAAATGAGAATCATTATGAGATTACTCGAGAGTCCATTATGGGGAAGTTACAAAATGAGGAGAAGAAGCATGCGGCTAATTCTCAGGAATGAAAATATTATGAGGACTCATAACCCTAGGGGTGAAAGAAACATGAGTGTCAAAGTGTCAAGGGGGACTATAAATGGGACAAATCATGTGGAGGAGAGTGCTACCGAGTGACAGTACTGAAATGCAACGTAGGTGTGAGTACTGTAGAGCCGGATGAGGGGACCTTAGAGGCAAATATCGAAGGGTGTGACTTTGTTAAGCCCTAATATTGGCTCATTACCCCTTAATTGGGGCATATTACATTAGTAATGTTATTTTATTTATGTCATCTTTATTCCATTAGTTTTAATTATACCTCCTAGTCTCCTATATATACCAAGGAGACATTTTCATTTGGAATCATCTTGGAATTGTACATTTATGTGGGCATAAGGAGGTTGCCCACTCGAAGAGGCTTATTATCTGAATTTCTCTCTTTTTCAAGGCATTGAGTACTTATTCTGTGGTATTTATATTCTATATTGATATTTGGTTCTTAACATATGGTATCAAAGCTCAAGGTCTTGGGGCTTTGCTGCTACATCTGAGACACGTTGTAATTTTTCCTATAACCTTTTTTCTACAATGTTTCAGAAGGAACATCTTGGAGGATATTTATTAGACGGATCAAGGTACGTTGGGTTAAAATTTCAGCTCATGAGGCCTTATAATTTCAAAGATACATCCTATGAAAGATAGGGTTCGGGAATCATCCTGAACTGAGTCATTGTGGAATTTTCACTATAATTTTTTTCTGTAACATTTCAGACCCTAAACTCTGGAGGATATTCACAAAAATTAGTAAGGTATATGTGGTAAAAATTCCAGCTTCTGGGTCCTCTTACATTTGTAGATACACCCTGTGGAAGATAGGGTATCTGACTAGTCCTATTGACTAGTCTCAAGAAGGTATTCCAGGTAAAACAATCATAACTTCTTCCTAGAGTATCCAAATTGAGTGAGACTAGTTTCATTGGATAGTGTATAGTTTGTAGTATTTCTGGTATGATTTTCAGAATTTTATATCAATTATTTTGTGTGGAGCACACTATACAAGTGACATATCTCGGAAAGGACAAAAATCAGCAAGTTGTGGGGAGGTTACCGTAAATTCCACTTGGAACATCCAATTTTGATCAGACCTATGGCATTGAAGAGAAGAAATATCAGAGAACTACAAAAAATAAAGTTTCATACCCAGAAGGGCCAAAAATTTGGATATGCAGTAGAATAAATATTGTCTAGCAGAACCACCTCAAAATCAAGGTTTAAAAGTGATACTTGGCCAACATGCCACACAAAAAGGGAACTTCTACACCAAATAAGCCTCCAGATAATCCTACATGGACTCTTTATGAAGGTGAAGAAATGCGTAGGGACATAAATGATTTACAAAAGAAGACAATAACAAAATATGAACTACAAGAGATGATGGAGGGTTTAAAAGGGGAGATCATGGAAGGTTTGAAAAATTTCATAATAGAGAGGACACCTGAAAGTGAAAATGTATCCCATGAAATTCATGATGAGGACACAAGGAAGGTGAATCAAGAATGGAGAAATTCCAACTTTGGGTTGAATACCAACCACGTTCCTAAGATCGATATGAGAAAGTTTGATGGCAAGGACCCAATCAGATGGATACTTCAGATGGAGCAATTCTTTGATCTACATAATGTGCCACATACACAAAAGGTACGAATTGCTTCTTTATATTTAGACCCCAATCAATTTATATGGTATCGATGGCTTTGTTCTCGCAAATCACTCTTCACTTGGACAATTTTCACGAAAGAAATGATAGGACACTATGAGGATACAAGGAGCAATACCTTCTTTA
>JZKD02S2420521.1:74825-93564 GCA_000966675.3 Picea glauca | reverse complement strand
TATTTATGTCGGCTTTATTCCATTAGTTGTAATTATACCTCCTAGTCTCCTATATATACCAATGAGACATTTTCATTTGGAATCATCTTGGAATTGTACATTTATGTGGGCATAAAGAGGTTTCCCCCTCAAAGAGGGTTATTATCTGAATTTCTCTCTTTTTCAAGGCGTTGAGTACTTATTCTGAGGTATTTCTATGCTATATTGATATTTGGTTCTTAACAGACTGGGAGATGGAATTCATATTAAGAGGGAATGATCACATGCCAGTAGAGATTTTATACCTGAAAGGGTCGTGATGATTTGTGGTGACCAAGTACCTGCACATATGAAAACAAAATACCCAACGTGAACAATATCTGAATATGAAGGACATATAATGATTATTTGATAATTTTGAACATAAACATGCGTACCTGGCGTGATGTGAAAAAAATGCTCCTTGGGGGCCGAGGATGGATGGTGGCACGAGGACTATGACTATGAAGGTGGCGGGATACTAGTCCCATGGATGAAGACAGATCGAAAAACAGATGCTCGGAGCTCCTGAAATGGAGTGTGGAAGTTTGGAAAAAGGGCCTATATATAGTTGTAGGGCCCACATTGCCACCCCATTTGTACCTGCTGCCAGAGTGATTAGACGAGACATTTGAGGAGAGATTTGGAGATTATGGGAGATCGAGCCATCTGATTCAGGATCAACAAGTTTCAAGTTAGTGGTCATATACTCCTGCACAGTAGATAGGGGTTATTTTTGGGTAGGGTTTGTACGAATGGTCGTACAAGGGGGTTTTGTGAGGGTGGGCCCTCTAGTGCGTGGGTGATCGAGTGTTTTGCGTGCACGAGTGCGCGACTTCCATTTGGAGAGTTGTGCATGGGGGCACCCAAATGAGGAACACAGGAATGCATGAGATGCATGCCTGTGAAAAGCACAACAGTGCATCCATGCATGGTTGTGTTCCTGACAGTTGCGCATGTGTGCGTAATTGTGGAGCGAACAGGTGCGCTAGGGTGCACGCTTGTTGATGTGTTAGGGGTGCATGGGTACAACCTTGTATGGATGAAAATCATGCATCCCATAGGCACGCATATGTGCGTGCCTATGGGGAAAAACACCGCGCCTTTGAGGCAAAGCTGAAGGGTGTAAAAACTGATCTTTTTTGGAGATTTTGATGTTTTTATGAGTTATGATGGATGATCAAATCTTGTGTGTGTGGATGCTGGCTACCAGTTGACGATGTTGATTCACTGGAGAGAGAGGGACTGGGCACGCATGAGGGAGGCTGTGAGGGATGAGGAGCTAGTTGTACATGGTGCTTTGGCGGCCTGTGGGTTGTTGAAGTTTTTTGAGTGCTCACTGGTGAGGGCACAAGAGTACTTGTTGTAGTTCTTGATTTCGATGTGGAGTTTGGATTTGTAGTGTTTTAGTGTTCGAGGTGAGAACCTCGTGTTCTCTACGATGAAGGATGTGTATTTTTTGACTGGGATCCCTTTTTAGGGAACCCTTCTACCTGCCGAGCCGGCGGTACCCGGAGATGGTCAGTTGGATGACTTAGCTCGGACATATTGTTCGGGAAAGGACTTCATGTCGGGGTCAGTGGTGAGGATTGGGGCGATGGATGCCTTGGTGCATCATTGCATGGAAATGATGATTGTGAGAGTCTATGGGTCTCTCGTGACTCAGCCGATCAGTAGGGGTCAGCTGAGGATTATGCAGAGGGCACTGGGGGGTGAGCATTTTGCCTGGGGCTTGATGCTACACTCCAAGATGGTGAGGTAGCTCGGCAAGTGTCGAGCTACAGACTCAAGGGAGTTTTTCTTTGGGTCTATATTGGTAGTATGGTTTTTGGAGAGGGTTCCCATGTTGTGCCCTAGGGTGCTATTAGATGCACCAGGTATGAAAGAGTCATGACTGAGGTGGTGGGCAATGATATTGGTTCGTCATGGTGGTGGGGAGGGTGGCCACTATTTTACGACCGAGGATACACGGGTGTGGTGTCAGATGCCACAGATCATACTCCATTTTCCATACAGTGGGGTGGATTTTCGTAATGACCCAGATCAGATGGTGTTACCCTTGGGAGAGATATTCGATCGAAGAGGTATGATGTTATATTTTATGTTTTGATCTTTAGATAGTATAGCCTATTTTTTAGTTATATATGGATGCTAATTCTATCGTTTGTTTGTTGTGTGTGCAGATGTGGGACCTCATGGGCACGAGGTTGAGTTGGTTAGATCGTCGTCTCGTCAGGGGCCTGCGAGACTACTGCGGGGAGAGCCGTGGGTGGGGGAGAGATGGTGACAGGAGGATGCTGGGGCGAGGCCCGTTGATGATGAGAGAGCGGACAAGAGACGTCGCTATGATGACAATGGTGCAGGGCTGTCACATTCTTCTCCAACTAGGGCCAAGGGAGAGTTTGAGGATTTTCGTCGTTGATTAGAGGCAGTACTACAAGGAGTGCCCGTGGGTATGTGGGTGCGCATCCAAGATGAGGGGGTCCTAGAGCAATGTATTGGTCTTCTAGCGCAGTCGCAAAATTTGATCCATAGAACAGCTGTAGTAGGAGTGACAATGACTGGGTAGTTTCCCCTAGGGCCCGAGGGACCTATAGCTGGTGGGGTACCTCCTCCAGAGGGAGGACCGGGTGGTGTTGCTCTAGAGGCACCTTGAGTGGTTCGGGATATCGAGTTTTTTATTTATAGAGGCCTGCGAGCCTATTTTGCATATGGTGTTGTGACACCGGTGTTGTACCTATAGGAGTGAGATGGTCACTTACCTATGGATGTTGTACTTGATGTACTATGTTTTTGTAAACATTGATGGGGCATTGACTGATATATATATATGGATATACATTTTTGGATCTCTTGTGATGTTCACATGTGATGATGTTTTTGTTTATGATGTCTAATGCATATGCTATGACAAACTATTGATGAGTTATGTATGTGTAATGGTAGCTTGATGGGATAAATGCCAATCTAACACTAGGTTATCCATATTATCTGCTATTTGATTAAATTTCCTTGGAATATGTGTGAATGTGATTTAATCAAAATGTCGAGATAAAAGTCTAACTTGCAAGTATTTGCGGAAGAGGCATGGATCGCATACATGGTACACATTGTTGAGTTGGAGGACAATGAGATGGGAATCTAGTAAAATTCTAAGGTGATGAATATGGCGATGACTGGCCTCGACAAGGAGGCCAATGCCAACTGTGTACTCTGCTTGGTTGTTGGTAGCTAAGCCCAGGCATATGCTGTTGGAGTGGAGAAGTTCATGCGAGGGGGTATAGAGGGCCTAAGCGACCAAAGTAAGATTCTGTGTCGAATGAATAGCTTCGTTGGCGTAACTGATGTGGAAGGCTGATTGAGGAGGCATCTATGAATAACACAAATGATATATTAGATGTAAGATATGGAGGAAAAAAGAAGACTAAAAACTCTACAAAAAGAAAAATCCTAATGTAGCATGGCTATGCTCAGGCGTAAAATTTATTTAAGAACAACCCGTTGATGGGTTCCTTGAGGGGGTGGCCTTCGGGAGAGGCCAGGATGTATGCGCTTTTAGTGAGACAATGTTGGATGATGTAAGGTCCATGCCATAATGAATCAAACTTTCCATGGTCGAAGGTATCATTGGCGATATCGTAACCAAGGATGAGGTCGCCTTCGTTGAATGATCGAAGGTTGACATGGCGTTCAAAGGTGGCCTTCGACCATTTTTTGGCTGCCTCATTGTTCTTTAATGAAGACCGATGGTCTTCATCCAACGAATCTAAGTTTAACAAACACTTCTCTATCGGAGCAATGTCGGGTAATAGCTCAATAGCAGTGCGTAATGTGGGGATTTCACATTCGATGGGGAGAGTGGACTCGACCCCATGGACTAGATGAAATGGTGTGAAACCAGTGGCATTTTTAACTATTGTGCGATAAGCCTATAGTGCAGAAAACAACATAAGGTGCCAATTGTACTTATGTTTGTTCACTGTGCACTACAACATGGTTTTGAGGATCTTATTGACCACCTCTACCTGTCTGTTGGACTGAGGGTAGTATGGGGAGGTGAACTCATGGGATAAGCCTAACATGGAGGAGAGTTCGATGAAAATCTCATTCTCAAAGTGTTTCCCATGATTGGAGACTAGCTGTAGGGGGAATCCAAAGTGGGAGATGATGTGGTTGAAGAAGGCACATGGTGCAATGTCAGCAGTGTTGTTGAAGGTGGGCATGGCTTCGACCCATTTGGTGAAATAATCGATTGCCACGATGATGTATTTGTGTCCATTACTAGATGGGGGGTTGCAAGTCATGAAGTCGATGCCCCATTTTCAAAAGGGGCCACCAGTAATGACTGGGTGGAGAAGAGAAGGTGATTCTCTTGCTTTGTTGGCATATAATTGACATTTGTCACATCACTTCACAGTGTGTATGCAGTCGTGAAACAATATGGGCCAAAAATAGCCTGCTCGAATAATTTTTTGGGTGGTGGACATCCCTCAGAGGTGTCCACTGCAAGTGCCATTGTGGCAGTAATTCAAGACTCGGTTGGCTTTGTCAATAGTAAAACATTGACGAAGTAGCGAGGGGCCTGATGCTGAATACGTCGATGATCATCCCTGGAGAGGTGGTTGTCGAACATTGGTTTTCAGAGGTAGACGAGGAGATTGTCGTACCAAGGATCATCCAAGGGGATGTAAAAGAGATGTTCATCAGGGAAGTCGGTATTGATGGGGGTACTGGTAGTATCGGAAGAAAATGTCATAATGAGTTTGGTAAGTACGAGGGATTTCTTGGTTTTAGGTGTTGAAAAATCAAGGTCTTACTCCTGAAGGATGACGATCGATCAGGAAAATTTTCCATTAATTTGTCGACGACTGAGAAAGTATTGCATTGGGCTGGAATCGGCTACGACTTTGGTATTTCGAAGCAGGATGTAATGGTGCAGTTTCTGGACTGGAAGGATAACTTCAAGGGCGAGTTTCTCTTCGTGATTGTATTTCAAGGGTGGCCCTAAAAGGTTTTTACTAACATAATATATAACATGCTCCTGGTTGTCATCCCCTAATTGGACGAGAAATCTTTCTATGGAGACCGCTGAGGCCGATAAGTAGAAGATATAGTCACAATCATAGTCGGGTGGACTAATCAATGAGTCATTGCAAAGGGCCGCTTTGAGATCATCAAAAGTGTTTTGGGCATGTTCATCCCATTGGAATGAGATATCATGACATAAAAGGCGAAGGAAACCATGTGCCTGAGTGGCGTAATCAGGGACAAAGCGGCGTAAAAAGTTAGCTTTGCCTTGTAGGCTCTGCAGTTGGTGTAAATTCCATGGTGGGGGAATTTTTGTGATATCTTGGACCTTGAGGGGGTCGATTGTGATGCCATGTTTGGAGACGATGAACCCAAGGAGGCATACAACGGTGACTCAAAATACGCACTTGAGGGGATTCAAGCGGATATTGTACTAATGACACCTGTGAAATACAATGCGTAAGTCATCCAGGTGTTGAGTGCATTTCTTGGATCAAGCGGTGAGATCGTCCAAGTAGGCAAGAATGATTTGAGCCAGATCATAAAAAATGTATGTCATGGCACGTTGAAAAGTGGCTCAAGTGTTCTTGACGCCAAAAGGCATGAAACAATATGAAAAGGTACCCCAAGGGGTAGTGAATGCGGTTTTGTATTGATCGGTTGGGTGGATCTGAATTTGGTTGTAGCCAGAGAAGCCATTCATGAAGGATAGAGCCTCATGTCCAACACAATCATCGATAATTTGGTCGATCAAGGGTGTTGGAAAATTGTCTTTGGGACAAGCATGATTGAGATGGTGAAAATCCGTACAGACATGGATAATTCCCTGCTTTTTGTTAACGGGGATGAGTTTGGAGACTCATGACGTATATGCTATGGGGTATATGAACCTTGCAGCGCATAATTTGTCAATTTTGGATTTGATGGCCGCTGCTTTGGATGGGTGTAATGGACACTACTTTTGTCGTATAGGGGTAATATTAGGCCATGTGTCTATACGATGTTCGACAATAGAGGGATCAAGGCCGTGCCTCACTATGTATGACCAGGCAAAAATGTCTCGATATTCTTGGAAGAGATCTTTGTAAGTGATGAGTTCTTCAGGAGAGCATGCGACGCTGATGGTGATTTCCTCTATGATGCCAGGTTTGATGGAAATATCAATTTTGATAGCGGGGGAAATGTTGGCCATATTACCTTCCTCAAAAGCATCGGGGGCAGGGATAGGGTTATTGAACCAGTCTATATTCCCTGATGGGATAAAATATTTGGATTTGATTGCATATATGGAGTTTTGGATAAGAGGTGAAAAGGCGTCTTGTGAGAAAAAGAGCGCTAAGTGATGGAGCAGATCCCATGGGAAATCGGGGGTAGTTAATTCCTCGAGGATATCTTTGTCGCAGTGGAACTGTCAAGAATACAGTGGATTCATGGGAATAACATTGGTGACTATCACCATGTGGTTGTCTTCTAGTGGTGATGATGTAGAGGGGGTATCACAAGGAGGTTGTGATGGTTCACTCGACAGAAACCAAATATCGAGATATTGTGGGTTGAAAATGGTGGTTGGGCATAAAATTTTTTGTGGGGAAATGAACTGGAGAAATGGGGGGATTTGGGTGCAAATACTCATCTAGGATATCGACAAACCATGGAGGAGTGGGAAGTCCCTCAAGCGCAGGGGAGAATATATAAACAATATCGGGAGAGGGAGTAGGGGGAACTATCGACGTCACGAGAAGTGGGGTGATGATAGGATTGGGAATAAGGGACAATTGACGATGCCTATACTCAATGATCGTAGAACATTGATATGTGAAGTGATCAAGTGATTCAAAAATAGCACAAGGACATCGCATACATTCATTGACTGAGGTCGTGACATAGTGGATGTCAGTGACATGCATGTGAGATGATGCAGATGGAGGAGGTTGTTTCTGGAAGCTCTAGCGGACTGTCGTTAGAGTCGGTCGAAGTTGAGGTAACATCAGGCAATGGTGGGTGTAATGTCCATATTCAAAACAGATGGCACATGTGAATTTGGTTTGCAACCCTTTGCTACCTATGTTAGGGGGCGTAGTGGTAGCACTGGAGGAAGTGATGAGTGGCGTCGATGCCCACGGGAGTTGAATTAAATTACGTAGCTTGGGGAGAGATGGGCACTTATTGGTGGGGTGTCCATATTTATTTCATAATACATAAGGAGGTTGAACTCGTGGTGGAATTAGAGTGGAAGGCTCGTTCTTCTTCCATCTTCCCCCAACTATAGCAGGGGTGTGAGTGAGTGGGGGTGTGGGTGGGATGGTGGGGGTAAGAATTGGAATCTTCATCAAGATTCCATCTATTTGGGGAGGGAGGGATGGTTGAGGGACCATCTCAGTTGGATGTAGATACCATAATGGAATTTCCAGCACCATATTGGGAAGGGTAAGCCTTGCAGCTACCTGGAAATATTGTACACCCAACAAGGGGTAAAAGAAGGGGATTTGAGTGATGGCTTGGGGGACTGTCTCCCAAACCGGAATGTGACCCTGGGGGAGGGTATAATCAGGAACAGGGGTAGCTAGAGAGTTCTCAAAGGATTCCTGAGGAAGGATCTCTGCGACTAGTGGGACGTTAGATAGTAATGAAGCCTCTGTGGGAGGAAGGGTGTTGAAACAGATCTTAAATTTTTATCCCTAAGGCCTAAATTTTTCTTTTTTGGGTTTCGGATTTTCATAAAACACGAGTTTCGTATCATTTCTAAGTACACGATACCTTTTTCTCAATTTTAATTTTTCGGATAATGAAAGGGAAAAAGGCTTACAAAAATTATAAGACCCCCGATGCTTTTAATTTGAAAATTATTTAAAACATGTTAAAATTTAAACTAACGATTTTTAAATTAAGCTTAAAAGAATTTTTGGGATTCAAGGTTTACTATAAACAAATTTTTGATGCCAATCGAATCGTGAAATCCCGATCCCCGATTTCCTGAAACGTTGGAATCTTAATTTAAACACAAATTAGTTTAGTCTCTTATAAGAAAGGTTAAGGGTTAAAATAATTATGTCGCAATTTCGGGATTCGCGGTTCAGTGAGATCACATCTCCTGTCATCATGTTTCCCAAAATCCCGAATTATGAAATCCCGATCCACATTTCATGTTAAATTAAACTAATTCTGTTTTTGCCTTAATCGTGATTAGTTAGTTAATTAAGATAAGTTAAGTCCTGTTTAAAAAGCAAGCTGTCGCGATTTCATGATTTCAGAGATCGGATTTTATTGATAACATACTTCTCAACATCAGGATTTACGAAATTCTGAAAACGTCTAATCTCAATTAATTAATGTTCTAAAAGCATTTAAATTTTAATTAAAACATCGCGAGTCCGCGATTTCGCAACTTCGAAAATCGTTTTTCATTGACAACTTACCTCTCGACATCAGGATTTCCGAAACCCCGAAAAGCGAAGTTTTCATCTTTAAACTATGATTAACACTAATTAACCTTTTTTCAAAAACAAGATTAATGGTAATCATTCTTTAAGTGTTCATTCATGTTTATCTTTCCAATTAAGTAGGTTTCTTGTTTTCTTTAAAAACCCAAAGGCGCCTAAATACGGACATTAAATGCGTATCTCAAAAAAAATATCTCCCGCATTAAGAGCTTTAAATTCGTGACAGCTGTGTAAATCTTGTCATTTTAAAATGTATTCAAAATAAACATTTGAATGTCTGTGTTTTCATTTTAAGATGAGCTTGTTCATCCACTTTCTGTGAAAGGTTTTCAATTAAACGCAGAAGTCATGGCACCCAAAAAGGCACCGAAGAAGAATGAATACACACAGGAAGGAGATATTATCTCCAACACCACTCCACACGCTATAGATTCTATTAAATCTTGGACCCAAATCTCTGAATTGCTGGAATACGAGTTTGAGAATGCTCATCCTGATTCTGAAAATCATTTTCGGGACATAGCTGAGTCAGAGCTTCATAAGATCGTTGCGCGCCCGAGGCTAGTGGCATAAACTGACATAATTAGCTGGGCTCTGGATAAGGTCGATATCCCAACAAGGAGTATTTTAAACAAGCAAGGAGCTATCGTCGACTCATCCAGACCAGAGCACATTCAAGTAATGTATAAACTCTCGCATAATCCTAAACATACTTTTAATGCTGAATTTTTAACAGAGTTTCAGAGAAAAGAATGTATTGAGGCAGACCAAACATATCCCGATATGATTAGAGGATGGGTGAGGTGTCAAGAAAAGTTTAGAGTTGATTCCCATGGGATTTATGCTACAACATCCTTAAATGAATACATGGTATATGTAGCCATTATGTTATGTAGACTTTTCGGGAGAAAAGATCCCTGTCATTTTCATGCAGATTAGGTGCCCTTTTTAGAGGAAGATTTAGAAGGAAATGGCTTTAATTGGCATAAGATTTTGTCAGATAACCTAACACAAGAAATCTTAAACTACAAAGCAGCAAAATCAAAGGGACAAACAACAACTTTTTATATGTCTGCATACATTATGGATGCAATCAGTTTTGTGACTCCCTTTCCATTAATGAATTGGAGTTGGAGCATTTCCTGTCCATAACCCATTCATAAATATCACTCGGCCCTTTGGGAAGAAAATGCTAAAGACGCATTTTACGAGGTTTGTCATTTTATTATTATTCCTATGCACAAAATGTTTTTTGGATGCGAACCCCCTCGCATTTCTGATGCAATCACAGAAAGTCTTAAAGAAGTTGCAGACTGGTTTATTGAGGAAATTTTTTCCTACATTAGGGTTTATGGTTGTTCCATTCCCCCTCATGCACTCCCTAAATTCCTACCGGACAGATTGGTGTGCAGGGAGGTAGCTCATCAGATAGTAAAGTGCGGTGTTGGATTAGAATTAAAAGCAGCTCAAAAGAAATCATGGTCATCTTTCCTTGTTCATATTGGGAAATTTTCTTTATTAAATTTAGGCCATTCTAAGATAGAGGCTGAGTCATTAGAAGAAGTGAAATTAGTAGATATTGAGCACAGAAAATATGACCCCTACCAAGTAATAAGTAGGCATTTCATACATTGTAATCTAAAGGCGTATGAACATGAAGCATCTATTTATGATGATATATTTAAAGATGTTAAATCTTATGAAGAAGTAATGAACAGAGTACAAGCCATGCCACCTGACTCACAGACCATATTCACATCTTTTCAGAGCCATAGGCGAAGTTGCCTACCCAAGAGTTTGCAGGGTGAAGTTTCGACCCCACCGACAGAACAAGAAGGACCCCCTCCAGGGTTTGAAATTAATACACAGGATAAAGAAAATACCAAAGGCAAGTTGAAGAATCTGAGATACCTTCCCAAGACACAGAGGGTTCTCAAACAAAAGAATCAAGAACAGAGAAGGGAAAAGCGCTGGAAACAACTCCATAAATCATGAAGAATGTTCCAGAAAAGATAGGAGGAACAACATCAACAGAGATCGGTAGTCCTATCACCTCTTTAACTCCATTGCAGTAAAATTTTGGAACCCCCCATGAAGGAGATTTATATGTCAGTGATCTAGAGTTGATTTCAAGAGATGAAATCCTCCCATCAGATTACTTTTTTAGTAAAAAGAGAAGAGCAGTCTTGAAACAGGAAATTCATCCAAGAGGAGAGGGGATGATTAAAAAGCATAGGGTTATTATAGATGGAAAGAAACTCAAAGATGGAGAATTTGCTACAGAGTTAGCAGGTACAATGGGTGCTATAGCATCAAAAAATATGTATTCTGTTGGCATTTTAACAACTATGCTTGGACAAAAAGACCAAACAATAATTTAGTTGTAAGACAAATTAAAAGAAACTGAGAGAAATATTAGTTGGGGAATACAAAAGGGTCTAGAACAAGCTAGACTAAAGGAAATGCAAGAAATTCATAAAATGAATAAAGACTTGGTGGAGGCAAAACACATAATACAGGTCACATAGGAACAGGTCCGAAAGTTGGGAGAAGAAAATAAACATTTACAAGATAAAATTATTTCTATTACTAATCAAGTAGTAGAACTTGAAAATTTCAGGACACAAGCATTGGAGATATATTTGAAAATAGAGGAAGAACATCAGAAAGTGTTTTTGAATATGGAAGTAGTCCAGAATTATTTTCAAGAAACAAATAAGTCTTTGGAGAATGTTTTCCAGAAGGAAAGGGAGGTGAAAGCAGCTAGAATGAATTTTCAAAAGGCAGTGGCCTTCTCATCAAAGGAAGAAGTTGGAAAGATTCAGAAATTATCTATTTCTGAATAGGTTAAAGGGACATAATATTAAAAGAGTGGGAAGCAAACCTGGCCGAATATAAAAAAATAACCAGAGAGATAAATGATGATTTCCAGAGAATTTTTGATCTCTTAGAAAGAGCTTCATTGAATATCGGAACAGATGACTGTTCTGGAATATCAGGTGAGATTAATATTGCCAAGCACCAGCTAAGGTTCAAAGAAGAGATGGAGGAAATGAAGATAGAGATTTCAAAAATTAAATTAATCAATATCACAGAGATCAACAAATGGATGGTGACGTCGAATCTAAAGTTGAAAACTCTTAAATTCACAGAGAAGATGATAGAAAATCGTTTGCCTGAATTGCAGAAAAGATTTTTCTTATTTGAAGCAAATGAGATACCAGATGCTCTCAGGACTTTTGTGAAATTTTTGGGAAAGTGTGTTCAGTGTATTGAAGCAGAGAAAGGAATTTCGTCAATGCAAGCTTAAAATCTTTTTTAAATGTTTTTATCATTAGAAATTAGAAAGAAAATGTAAACGATTGACATTATTTTTATATGTAACCGTAATATTAGGAAGTTGGTTAGTCACCAATGAGAAAATTTTGATGAAAATGTATAAATGTAGTTTCTAAAGACTGAGAAGGGGCTTCAGGATTTTTTTGGAGAGAGCCGATTGTAATAACAGTTTTCCAATACATCATTATATAGATTACAAACGAGATTCTGAATCCTGCAAATTTGTAGCTATGTGTTCTTTAACCCTGTTTACTATACTTTGTTGTATTTTTCTTTCAATGTTTTTCTAATGAATAATCAATTTGAAGTTATCTACATCTTTGATTTTTAGTTCACATTGGTTTGGATATCAAATTATTTATAGTTTTTCCTCTGAAATTTCTATCAGTGATTTTAAGACTTGTAAATCATTTGAACCTTAATACTTAACTTTCATTAGAAACCTCGTTTTCTTTCATTATTATCTGTTCAAATATGAGATTTTTTTGGAGAGAGCCTCATATTTTTCTATAATACTTATATATCAATTTATAATTTTCAAATTGTTACAAATCCAGGAAACGACCTCGAATGTATTTATGTTAGTGTTTTGAATTTTAAAATTGTTTTTCCTATTCTCATCTCTGGAAAGTTTGAAGTAACGTTTGATTAAAATCATTTTACAAATAAATAAAGTTTTATCCTCCATGAGCGTTCCAAGTAGCAGACAACCCAACATTGAACCTGACCTTCAAGATCAAACCAGTATTGCTTTGAATATATTTAATACCATTTTACAAACAACAACTGACCTGGTTGAATTAGAAAGTTCATGGGTTGCTATTGAGAGAGACATTAACATCCAAGACCAACATGAAGCAAGACAGAGACAGTTGAGAAACTGATTCTGCTTCACCCTTCCTTTTGAATTATTTTTCTCAAATTATTCCTTTGAACATTTACGGATGCCTTGACTGTATACTTTACAGCCTTAAAGTATAAACTCAGGAACAACATCTTTTTGGCGTCGTTGCCGGGGAACGAAGAAACAAATCTTTTCCCTGGGAAGAACGACATTGACATTTTCTGTTTTTGATAGTGAACAAGGACAGAAAACCTTCTAAGGCTTAATATTTTTCACTTGGTGACTCCACAATAACTAAACTAGCTAGTAGCCGAAAGAACACCAGAAAAAACCCGGATAGCAAGCAGACCTCGCCAGTCTCCGATCCGGAAAAGATTTTAAAATCACGTAAATCTCTTAAACAAGTCTTTTTACCCACAGATACTATATGTCAGCCTGACTTTACGCAATCAAACACTTCGGAAACTCTTGAAAGATCACTTTCTCTTCCCCTCTCATACGATACGTTCTCTTTTCCTGAAGTTTCTTCCCCAGATTTTCAAGAATCTTCTCCTCACACTTTCCGGACTTCAGCCTCAAATCTAACCATGGTTGCACAAGGAGGTGCTGGAGCTGGGGGTGGTTCCCCTGGAGGTGGTCAAGTACCGCTTCCTGGAATCTTCGCTAAAGTAGTTGCTAGATATGCTCCACTTGTTCTTCTCGTTCCTCTTCATGATCTCCCCGAGAATTATATGAAAATCCTTCCAAAATTTACAGGGGAAGGTGATCTGACTACCCAAGAACATATAAATTTTTTTGATCAATTTGCTGACATCCTCGGAATAGAACACGAAGATGTCTATTCTAGACTCCTCGTTCAAACTTTCGAGGGACAGGTGAGGACCTAGTTCTGATCCTTAGCAGATGGATCTTTAAGATCTTATGAAGAACTTGAAAGCGCATTTATTAGACAATGGGGAGAGAGGAAGGACCACCTCTACTACTTGACTGAATTTGGATCCCTTAGAAAGAAAAACTCTGAATCAGTTCTAGAATTTACACAAGGGTTCAATAAGTTGTATAATAAAATCCCAGTTGAGGTTAAACCTTCACAACCTGCAAAAAAAGTGACTTTTGTTGGCGCTTTTGATCCCGACTTCACCTTATTACTGAGATAAGGAGATCAACAAATCTCACGAAAATGCAGGATGATGCGCTTGAGATTGAATCAAACATGATGGCATCTGGGAAATTAAAGGCAAAGATTGAAACTGGAAACAAAGAAAATAGGAAATTTAAAGAACAAGGTGGATCTTCAGGATCGGGAAAATCCTCGAAAGATATAATAGAAGAGATGGCTAGAGTCATTCGAGAACTTTCAAACAAGATCTCAAAAATGGAACTAGAGAAATCGAAAAGAGATAATTTCCCCAGAAAAGATTTTCGAAGAAATCCTGATCCTCAGGGACCACAAAAAATAATTAAAAATGAAGATAAGAAAATTCCAACACCCTTTAAAAGTGAAAACTTCATTGGAGAGGAAGATTTAGGAGATTTTGAAGAAATCGATGAAGATATTAATAACCTTGGCGACGATAATAAATCACCTTATTTATCGAGATAGTATTACGAAGCATCTTTAAGTAAAGAAAGTACATTGGAAGACCATGTTAGCAATAATATGTCTAAAGATTTCACATATCAAGATATTGGCGATGATATTATAGCTGAGCTATAGTGAAAATGTAATTTAAGACCAACAAATAAAATTCTCCCAAATGTTCCGACAAAAAAGAGTTTGCCAAGAAGTGAAACCGATGAGGTAACTCCAAAAGTTGTTGATAAACAGTCCGCGAAAAGAAACACAGCTGATATGCAACCTGTATAGTCAAAACCAATAGAAACACTCCCTGTGAAGACACAAGCTCCTACAAATGAAAACAAGTTCACATCACAACGAAAAACTGAAAAGAAAGGTATGGAAGCCTCGAACATCGAAAATGACAAGGCCCTAGGAAATTTTAATTTGGAAAACAAAATAAATAAAATCAAAATTCCTATTCCCCTTGTTGAATTAGCTAAAAATCCTATATACAGAAAACAAATCGCCAAGATGATTAATTTTTCCAAAGACAAAAGCCAGGCCAACGTCATCAACTTAGAAGATGACAAACCAAACATAGTCTTTAGTCCACACTTAGAAGGTGCAAGAGACACCGTGGCTCCCTTTTATATTACGTTAACCCTGTTTGACCACCTTCTCCATAACTGTATGTTGGATTCCAGAGCTTCCCACAATGTTATGCCAAAGGCAATCATGGAAAAACTTGGTCTTGAAATCACAAGGCCCTATGGTGACTTATATTCTTTTGATTCGAGGAAAGTCAAATGCATAGGTATGATTAAAGACCTAGTGGTAGGTTTGGCTCAAATACCTGCTAAAAGTATTCTTATGGATGTAGTGGTCGTTGACATTCCCCCAAAGTATGGTATGCTATTATCTAGATCATGGGGTGCCAATCTTGGAGGATCTCTCCAACTGGATATGACATACGCTACAATTCTAGTTTTCGTAGGACAATACACTCGTCTTTATAGAGAGACTAGGTTGGCATTTACTGTAGGTGATCCACACAACCCGAAAAATCATCCAGTTTATATTGCTGACCAAGACTTAGGAAATTGTTTATTATCTATTGATGACGATTTTGAAGTAGATGTAAACGATAATTGTATAGAAGAAAAAATTGAAAAAAAAGAAATAGAGAAAAATGTATATAGCACTGGTGTATGGAAAATGTATTTTGATGGTGCTTCGTCTTTCCTTGGAGCTGGAGAAGGAGCACTTCTTGTGGCTCCCGATGATCAATTTGTAATTCCTTTTTCATATAGGCTTTAGTGGAATGTGGATTGTACAAACAATGTATGCGAGTATGAAGCTTTAGTGCTAGGATTAGAAGCTGCTAGAAGGATGAAAATTAAGAAACTCGAAGTCTTTGGTGACATCGAGTTAATTATAAATAGGTGAATCGGCAGTACCAGGCTAAGCATCCTATATTACGGTCCTATAGGAATTGTTTCTGGGATTTAATCGAGAACTTCTTCTCATATGTGAATTTTCATTTCATCCCAAGATCTGAAAATCAACAGGATGATGCTTTAGCCAAAGCTGCATCAACTTTCACACCCCCAACTTCTTTTAAATTAAAATATCACATACAAATGAGACATCGCCCTTCGATACCAAATAACATACAACATTGGCAGGTTTTTGAAGATGATGAGAAGCTTCGAAAGTTTCTAGAATCATTAGACGAATTTGTAGAAATGCATACCGATCAAGAAAATCAAAATGATCCTATTTGGATGATGCAAGAGGGGGAGGATTCTAAAGAATTTCACGATAAAATTGCAAATCACCGAATGCTTGTTCTCAAGAACAATCAGATTCCCAAGGGTCTAATCCCTTTGGAAAGACTTTTTAATCAAGATGATATCCCTTCAAAAACCACCCTACAACCCCAACCAGAGGAGGTTGAAGATTGTAATATAGGAACTAAAGAAAATCCCCGAATGGTTAAACTATCCAAATATCTATCAACAAAAAACAAAAATAAATACATGGAGTTGTTAAGAAAATACAAAGACAGATGGTGAAAGGAAATTCATATTTGATTGCCCCCATCTAGTCCCAAAGATGATGAAAGGAAATTCATTTAAATGATTGCCCTCATCTAATATAAAAGAAACAGATAACTTCACCAGGGTACTGAACAGGCCCGCTGGCAGTGAAGCAATATCTGAGTATAAATATATAATTAGCACTCGAAGCGGTGAAAGGAAATTCAGTAAAAAAGGGACAGATAACTTCACCGGGGTACTGAACAGGCCCGCTGGCAGTGAAGTAATATCTGAGGTGTCTGTAAGGTTGTCATACTTATCTATCACTCTATTCTAGTTACCAGTTTTTCGAAACCGGATTTTCATCTTAAGTCAAGATAGAGCTCCCCAATTAAAATTATAAATTTTATTTCAATTGATGCAAGCCGAAATTTACAAATCTGTTGAGTTTCCTAAGATTGTTCTAATCATCTTAATACTAACTTAATTTCAGAACGAGAAGGAGAATATTATGAAGAAGACTACAACTGAGTTTAAAGCAAATAAGAAGTTTTGAAAAGATTTTCAGAAGTTGAAATGAAATCTCTTTTTCCTCTCCTTTAGCAGTTTTAGCAGTGATAAACCCTTGACACCATTTACCCAATGAAGGAACTGAGTCTACATGTTCTCCTCATCCCACAAGGAGACGAGGTCCCTAGTTGGAGCCTATGTTGAAATAGATCTTAAATTTTTATCCCTAAGGCCTAAATTATTCTTTTTCGGGTTTCGTCTTTTCATAAAATGCGAGTTTCGTATCATTTCTAAGTACACGATACCTTTTTCTCAATTTTAATTTTTCAGATAATGAAAGGGAAAAAGGTTTACAAAAATTATAAGACTCCCAATGCTTTTAATTTGAAAATTATTTAAAACGTGTTAAAATATAAACTAACGATTTTTAAATTAAGCTTAAAAGAATTTTTGGGATTCAGGGTTTACTACAAACAAATTTTTGATGCAAATCGAATCGTAAAATCCCGATCCCCGATTTCCCAAAATGTTGGAATCTTAATTTAAACACGAATTAGTTTAGTCTCTTATAAGAAAGGTTAAGGGTTAAAATAATTATGTCGCGATTTCGGGATTCGCGGTTCAGTGAGATCACATCTCCTGTCATCATGTTTCCCGAAATCCCGAATTACGAAACCCCGATCCACATTTCACGTTAAATTAAACTAATTCTGTTTTGGCCTTAATCATGATTAGTTAGTTAATTAAGATACGTTAACTCTTGTTTAAAAAGCAAGCTGTCGCGATTTCGCGATTTCGGAGATTGGATTTTATTGATAACATACTTCTCAACATTAGGAGTTTCGAAATCCTAAAAACGTCTAATCTCAATTAATTAATGTGCTAAAAGAATTTAAATCTTAATTAAAATATCACGAGTTCGCGATTTCGCAATTTCAGAAATCGTTTTTCATCGACGACTTACCTCTCGACATCAGGTTTTATGAAACCTCGAAAAACGAAGTTTTCAACTTTAAACTATGATTAACACTAATTAACCTTTCTTGAAAAACAAGATTAATGGTAATCATTCTTTAAGTGTACATTCATGTTTCGCTTTCCAATCAAGTAGGTTTCTTGTTTTCTTTAAAAACTCGAACGCGCCTAAATACGGACATTAAATGTGTATCTCAAAAAAAATATCTCCCACATTAAGAGCTTTAAATTCGTGACAGCTGTGCAAATCTTGTCATTTTTAGATGTGTTCAAAATAAACATTCAAATGTCTGTGTTTTCATTTTAAGCTGAGCTCATTCATCCATTTTCTGTGACAGGTTTTCAATTAAATGCAGAAGTCATGGCACCCAAAAAGGCACCGAAGAAGAATGAAGACACACAGGAAGGAGATATTATCTCCGACACCACTCCACACGCTATAGATTCTATTAAATCTTGGACCCAAATCTCCGAATTGCTGGAATACAAGTTTGAGAATGCTCATCCTGATTCTGAAAATCATTTTTGGGACATAGCTGAGTTAGAGCTTCATAAGATCGCTATGCGCCTGAGGCTCGTGGCATACACTGATATGATCAGCTGGGCTCTGGATAAGGTCGATATCCCAACAAGGAGTATTTTAAATGAGAGAGGATCTATCGTCATCTCATTCAAACCAGAGCACATTCAAGTAATGTATAAACTCTCGCCTAATCCTAAACATACTTTTAATGCTGAATTTTTAACAGAGTTTCAGAGAAAATAATGTATTGAGGCAGACTAGACATATCTTGATATGATTAGAGGATGGGCGAGGTGTCAAGCAAAGTTTAGAGATGATTCCCATGGGATTTATGCTACAACATCCTTAAATGAATACATGGTTTATGTAACCATTATGTTATGTAGACTTTTCAGGAGAAAAGATCCCTGTCATTTTCATGCAGATTGGGTGTCGTTTTTAGAGGAAGCTTCAGAAGGAAAT
>JZKD02S2420521.1:41940-60114 GCA_000966675.3 Picea glauca | reverse complement strand
GCCATCTAGGTTCACCCTTCTATCATCAACAACGCGACGTTCCCTTTAGGACACACTAGGTGCTCCAAGGCTGCCACTCGCCTCATCTGTTCCTTTGCGCGACGTGCCCTTCAGGACGCATTATGTGCTCCAAGGGTGACACTCACTTCTTCTATTCATTTTCATAACATGCCCTTCAGGATGCACTACGTGCAACAAGGGTTCCACTCGCCTCTTGACTGATTTGGTAGACATCAATAACCCCTAGAGTCAACACTCCACCAGGTGAACTTGTGGGAGACTAAGGGATTCTAAGGAATAAGGCCCCCACCTTATTGCGTGCCCCTTAGAATCATCATGAGCGACTGTCCCAGTCTTCCCTCATGGCATCGTGGGTCCTCTCGAACTAGGTAATCGTTAATCTATAGTTTGAGCCACAACGAGAGTGCTAGTAGGTTGTGGCAGGGCTGTGTTGGCAGCAAATAATATAATTTCTATTTTTACAAGATGCCTACACAGGGTCTTTAAATTATCGTTACTCGTCACAACCTTTCTCGTTAAACAACACTTGTCACTGGTCTTTTTCTACGTACATGCTTTTCGATTTCTGTTTTCATGACTGTAAGCATGAAAACTCACAGCTGGAATTCAAACTTGGTTTCTTTTTTCTGATTAAAGGGTTAATGTTCATATGGTCTATTGTCGAATTGTCGTATTTCTCTATGAACATGGTTGTTTTCATGGTTATAACCCCTTGGTCTTGAACACACCTTGGTTACATGAGTATAAAACCTCCACTCATTTAGCATTTGAGTAATGTTAATGGGGTTTTGATTTATAAAACTTTTATTGATTCAATTGTTTATTTGTTATATTAATTTTGTGATCAAATCGTGGATATGCATACTATTATTTTCAACTGTTATGATCTTTGTGCGTACCATTATGCCGAGGTTTCATTCCAAGTACAGTGTGGTATTATGGTTTTGCATGGCCTCGATCTACATGACTTCTCTCACATGCATGGTCATTAACGCTCCTTCCTACCATTTCGAGTTGTCTTTGTATTGCATTGAGGAAACTCGGGGCAATGGCTTTGTGTTTATTCTATCAAACCCTACCTCCAAATCCCGTGTCGATTCCTTGCTGTTGTCCATGGCTCCTGTGGTGAGGATTGAGCCCAACGGTGTCCAAACACTGTTATCATTTGACAATGCCAGAGATGACTTAGAAATGAATGGTTGGCGTGTGTTTATTGAAAAATTCGAGGGATTTAATTTAAAAGTTGCTCAAGAATTCGCGTTGACATTCGACGGTTGCAGAGAAAAAATAGGAGATGTCCAGCTTGAGTTAAATGAACATTTTATAATCCAAGCCACCGGTCTACCAGCTATGGGAAAAAAATGGTTCAAAAACTCAAAGGTTGAAGAGGTTCCCTAGTCATGGTTGTTCACCTCAAGGAAAATTACCAGCTGCGACCGAGGTATGCCTGTCTCATATATAAAACCTAGATGGCATGATCTGTTAGCTATTGTGAAACAATTCGTTACCTGTGAGGGGATATATGGGTTGGTTTTCTTGTATCACTTGTGATTTCTCATGAGTTTTATCGATTTCCCCCTGAACATGCCCTATTTTCTCCTTCGAAGTCTGTATAAAATGGAAAAGCGGTTTAAAAGGTAGAAGTTTGATTCTAGTCTATTCCACCATTGTTTAATCAAGATTATCATTATACATCAGTTGAAATTGAACAATGATTGTTGGGATGCTTTTCTGTTACATAATGGTTTTGGTAGCAGTGAGTTGGGATAGGTTGACAAGCCTGTCGTCATAGAAACCCTCATGAAGCCTACCATCTCTCCTCCTTCGCTCTTGCCCTATGATCCTATTTCTAATTTGGAACCCTCGACCTATCTTGACACTACCCAACCTGACACTCTACCAGATTCATATCCAAAGGAATGTGTTAAGACTATTAAAAAATCCATAAGGAAAAAGTGTAAAGGCAAAGTTGATATCAATTATAAGAGTAAAAGGGTCGCTCGTTGGGTTTCACGATGTGCCCGAAATAAACCCAAGCCCTGTGCAGACCAAAATGCAATTGTGTTAAGCAAGGATTCCGATTCGGAAATTGAAATATTCCTGGCCGAAGAATATCCATATTCATATGGACTTTGCTCTGATAAACCCTATGATTATGTTAAAAACCTTCCACCGTGTCTAAAGGACAATCTCAATTTCCCTGGAATCAAAATCAGTAATGAACCTACAGGTCCAATGGATGATTCCCCACCTGTCAATACTATCACTGCTAATACACATTCTATTCATCTGCAATGTAAATAATGCCGATCATGATGGATCGATAGGTATTACAAAGACGTGCCACTACTTCAGTCTCGGCTTAAGTCCTTGGAAGAACAGGTGAATTTGCTAACGAAGGAGAATATAAGACTTCAATCCGTAGCTCAAACCAAAGACAAACGCCAAAAAACCACAGGGTCTGTTGTTTTTAAGAACGTGGAAGCGGCGACTGCAATAGTAAATTCAAAGATTGCTTGATTAAGTTGAATCCCTTAATTTGAGGTATGATTTAAAAAAAACAAGTTTAGGATGATTTTGTCTTTTTCAAATTAGAATACATGACTTGTTTGCAAAAATTACCTTTAGTTTGTTTTGATTGATTCAATAAAATATGATTCTAGTTATAATTATAACTAGCTACAGAATCATGAGATTTTGTAGCTAGTTAGAAAAATTCGAATTGCTTGTTTTAATAACTGAAAATGCATTTGAAATCTTTTATTCTTATGTGTTTTCAGGAACCTATGATTTCTAAAGGAGATTTGAATCACTGTTGGCATCTCTCAGCATGCTATCTTTATGTTTTTTTTGAGAATAGGCTGTTAGTTTTTGGTATCAAGTAGAATCTAGGAGGTTGCATCCCCCACATTTTTTGGAACAAATTAGATGTTATCAACAGGAAACGTTTTGATCTTGTAACCTATATAAATGTGTTGTTTTGTAAACTGAAGATCATCGCCGCCTGGAGGCAAAAAACTATGGATTTATGATTGACAAACTTGAATGGAAGTTGATATTTGCACAACTTTAGCTTCTATATATCATGTTTTTATTCAAGTTATGATCATTTCGATTTGTAATTAGATTGTGACTACTTTAGATATCATGGTTTATTACAGATTGAGATGATGAAATTTATATTATATCCATGTTTTATGTCCCTTATATAACACACAGTAATTACTCTGTTCAAATTTGAGATTAGAAGATTTATCTTCTTTATTCATTGAACATTTATACAAAAAATTTCACAGCAGGATTTATCTCAATGTGGCCATTTGTGAAATTATAAAATTGTTGTTACTACATCTCTTATATGTTCTATCATTAACATTCAATCACTACTTCTTCGCGTTTACGAGAAGAATTTGTAAGATCTGTTGCAGTTTACCTCATCAAACAACAAAATTGGATACTGTACATAGGACGAATAGGAGATGCGATTACAGGTTAGTTTGCTAGTTTTATTTTATTAGTTTAATTAATATAGAAATTCCCTGTAATCTAAACACATTTTACTATTCATATCTGTTTTCAATTAAACAATTTGCTATTTCATTTCTTGTTTATAAACTTTATAAAAAATAAATAAATCAAAAAGACTGAATGATAGTTTTGTTGTCGTTAAATAATTCAATCCATATTCGATTTTCACAGATTTAGATTAAAATTTGCATTCTATAAATGTTATACATATATTAGAGATATAATCATATGGATATATTGTACATATAATAAGTAGAGCTATTTTATAAATATTAGTTAGTAAACTGTAAGTATATTTTAGATTTGTATATAGTTTTTAGCGAGTGTTTTTCATTAAGTTATTTTATCTTCTTTAATTTTGTTTTTTCACTTTCTTAGGACTTAGATCGACCAACGGAGCCGCTAAACCCATCAAAGTGGATTAATCCAAACTACTTGGGTTATTTAGACAACCCCGGACCGGATTCACTCCTCCAGTTGACGAGCGGTCAATTTCGCCCGTCAACAAATGGCGCTAGAAGGAGGGCATGAAAATTATTAATGGAACGAGGTGGTCGTAAGACTCCTCCACCACCTACCTACTCACCTATAGTGACTAGAAGTCATTCAAACGACAACATTTTCCCTCAAACAACAACCACATCGAACGACGATCTACGGATCACAGTTGAACCAGTAACTCCAAATCCTATGGGTGGTGACATACAAGAGATTGTTCGCCAATATCTCATAAGAACACACAGTGCCTTCACCCGTTTAAGACAACCAAACCGACCTTTGGACCAACCAGTAGACTTCTCTGATATTAGAGAACAACTTGGAGGCACTAACCTTACTTTAAACCCTACAGATCCAATCCTCACTCCTACAGCAGGAGGATCTGGTATACCACCATCACCACCTCCTTCATCTCCTTCTTCTTCTAAAGAAGATTCCTCTAACGAAGGCAGTTCCTCATCCCATCCTTCGACACCACCTACACCTATGGACAACCAGAACAATCCCACCAGACCCTGGCTTGACCAAGATGCAGTGGCCATACCTGGGCCCCAGCATCCCTTACCCAAACACCCAGAGAAATGGCTCCCTAAATTTGACCCGGACTCTAAACAGATCACTGAAGATCACATCAAAAAGTTTATGTTAGCCATTAGACTCTGTAGTGTCGAGCACGAAGACGTATTCTGTAGATTGTTTCCTTACACCTTTGAGGGAAATGCCTCTACCTGTTACTTTGCCCAATATCCCCACACCATCGTGTCATGGGAGAAGTTTGAATCTTTTTTTCTTGAGAAGTTCGGAGAAAACAAGTCTCTTGAAGTTCTAGTCATGGAGCTTTCTAGTTTAAGAATGAACCCCAAAGAGAAGATCAAAGACTTTAATCAAATATTCTTGACGCTAAAGAACCAAATCCCTATGGATTCGATGCCTGACGAGAATCTTATTATAGCATATTATACGAAAGCCTTACATCAAATCATAGCCATTTGGGTAAAGAGATCCAAGAAAGCAACGTTGTTATAAGCCTTTGAAGAGGCTAGTCAGATCGAGAAAGATATCCTCAGCTTGAAGGACACTACTAGTAATGAAATAGAGACTATTTCTCTTCCAAAAAGAAAATCAAAATCCTCCCCAGACCTTCCCAAAACAAATCCCAACCTGAAAAATCAGATTTAGAAAACTTACAGAAAGTCGTTCAAAAACTGTCCAATCAAGTTATAGATTTGAAAAGGACGACTGAAGAAGCTTCTTCGAGCAAAGGGCCTTACAAACCCCCTTTTAGGAAGCCTTTTCCCACCAACCGACCTAATTCAAATACTGAAGGCCTAAATCTAAAAAGCCTGCAATTCGCTATTCAAACGATTCTAGAAGCACAGGATAACTTGATGCCTCATGAGGTCCCTGAGGAAGTAGATGAACAAGAGACAGTAGAAGAAGATGAACCCTCTCCGAACATTTTTGGTCATTTTTCAGATAGTATTTTTCAAGCTAATTTCGAAACAGTGCATCCTTACAATACTAGGAGTAAGACAACAACTAAGCCTTCTTCTGAAATCACTGCGACTTTGCCTCCAAAACAGTCTAAATCAACTGAGACTAAACAAAATTCAGTAAACCCAAGCTTAGATTATGATTTGGTTGAAGATGTAAAAAATCTTAGGGCTAATATTTATGTTTATGAATTATTAAAATTCCCTTTCCTTCTGCAAAAAATGCTACAAAATATTGCAGAGAACAACAAAAATGGCAATCCAAGCAGTAACAAAGGTGTTCAGAACAACCCCAAAATTCCTCAGAAGGCCTCCGCCAAAACTACTTCTGATCTTCACGAGAAAAGGGACCTTCCTGTAAATAATGTAACAAATGTAGATAAATTAGTTTTAGAGGCCGTGAGTAAAAAGCAACAAGCTTCCATCATTAGTACTCGCAAAAATGTCCCTCCATTTTTGTTAACTTTTGAAATATTCAATAGGAATGTGCACAACTGTATGGTAGATTCAGGAGCGTCATCTAATGTAATGCCTTGGTCTGTTTGTCAAAAGATTAATGTTGAAGTTCAACCATCCACCTTGAAGATCATCCAGCTTGATCGAACTAGTGTTAAAGTTATAGGTGAATTGAGAAATGTGCTTATAAGATTGTCATCTAACCCTAAAGTTCATCAAGTGATTGATATTATTGTTGTAGACATCCCAGAAGTTTATGCTTTGTTTTTAAGTAGAGACTGGTCAGAACAACTATACGACTATTTTGCGACGGATTGGTCTCACTTGTGGTTGCCCGAGAATGGAAAGCCCAACAGAATCAAGGTAAATCGTGAAAATTACCTAAAGTTCACAGTGATGGATTTAAATGATCCCAATGAACCATTCACACCTTCTGTCGATTCACCCGAAATACAGAGGATGGATAACTTTTTCGGCAATTTCATGGCCGAAACTTCCACTATCACTAACCCGAAACAACAGTCTGAAATTTTGACGTATACGCAGCCAGCAGCTTCTGCCCACTGGTCACATGCAACCAACAACAATCAAATATGGTCTCTTTACTTTGACAGGTCAAAATCCAAGGAAGGAGCTAGTGTCGGCTGTGTGATTATTGATCCAGCAGGTAACAAGACCTTGATTGCGTGCAGGTTAGAGTTTGAATGTACGAACAACACAATAGAATATGAGGCATTATTGCAAGGCCTTAGGAAAGCATTAGATATGAACGTTCAAAATTTGTCTATCTTTGGTGATTCGTAAATCGTGGTTAGACGGGTAAAAAATTATATCCATTGTTTATCCCCGCACCTTAAAAGCTACCAATCTGAGGTATGGAATTTGATGAATAAGTTTGTTGCATTTAACATAAATTCTATTGCTAGATTGAATAATTCGAAAGCTGATTTGTTAGCTAACGTAGCTTCCAAACTTTTCCCTGCAGAAGGCTTATCTCTGAATGCATTCTCCATCGAACTGTTGTTCAGACCGTCCGTCCCAGACAACATCATGAATTGGAGAGTCTTCGATGATGATCAACAGATTATAAGTTTCTTGCATATGGAAGAAACTTTCCAGGGCATAGTGATCGACGAAGGCACTCATGACGAAAATCTTCATGATTTTACGGTAATACCAGATCCAAGATCACCAGAATCTTCATAGGACATGGTAAATTCTATCCCGAAATCTGTAGTTAGATTAGAAAAATTTTATGATCTTCACGACAAGTTCAAAAAATCAGTGAACTGTAAAACAAATAGTTCCTCTTTGACGCATGAAAAAGTAAACTTGGGAACTAAAGACAACCCACAGTGCATTAATTTAGGGGTGGGATGTTCTGAACAAGAAAAATCAATGTTTATTAAATTATTTAAGGAATTCAAAGATGTTTTTGCTTGGATGTACGACGACCTAAAAACCTTTGATCCTAACATCATACAACACGTTATTCCTATGAAACCCCAAACCAAACCTTTCAACAAAAGTTAAGGAAAATGCACCCAAAACTCGAACCAACTATCAAGAAGGAATTAAATAAACTCTTGAACGCTAAGATAATCTTCTCAGTTAGGCACACACAATGGGTCTCTAATCTTGTCCCTGTCCAGAAGAAGAGTGGTGAAGTCCGACTATGTGTCGATTTCCGAAATCTTAATCGAGCGTCTGATAAAGACAACTACCCTGTCCCACCCATGGAATAGATCCTTCAACAGGTATCTAGTTCTAAAATATTATCCTTATTGGATGGTTTTTCAGGGTATAACCAAGTCCTGATGTCCCCTCCAGACCAACTTAAAACCACCTTCCGCACTCCATGGGGCACCTACGCTTATAGGAAGATGCCCTTTGGACTCATAAATGCCGGTGCCACTTTCCAGAGAGCGATGGACATCACTTTCCGAGGCTTAATCAATCAGTCTGTCGTAGTTTACCTGGATTACGTTACTGTCTTCTCGAAAAACAAAGAAGATCATCTAGCTCATTTAAGATCCGTTCTACAGCGATGTCGTAAGTATGACATTTTTTTGAATCCTAAAAAATCTATCTTCACAGTAGAACAAGGTAAACTCTTAGGATTTATTGTATCAAGTGAAGGGATGATTATCGACCTTGAAAGAACTCAAGTCATTTCGAAACTCCCCCCTCCCTCTTCAAAAAAGTCTATGCAATCTTTCTTAGGTCAGATAAACTTTGTTAGGAGATTCGTCCCCAGCTTTTCAGAAATGCTGAGAGCATTACAAAACCTAATAAAAAAGGATGTACAATACCATTGGGGACCTTTAGAAAACCAGGCTTTTAATTCAATAAAAAATTCCATAATAGATGCTCCTTCTCTAATGAGCCCCGATTTTTCGCAAGACTTCACCCTCTACACGTTCGCTTCTGACCGTTCTTACGCCACTGTCCTAACTCAAAAGAACACTGAAAACAATGAAGTCCCAATTGTCTTTATGAGCTTAGACTTCAAAGGGGCAGAACTTAATTACCCAGCAGTAGATCAACAAGCCTATGATATTTTCAAAGAAGTAAAGCACTTCCGATTTTATCTTTTGAAATCTAGGACGAAAATTATTGTTCCTTACCCAGCTGTCAGAAATCTGTTAGTACAGAAAGATCTAGGTGAAAAAAGGGCAAACTGGGTCACATCCTTGCAAGAGTATGACATAGAAATCACCCCAGCACAAATAGTAAGAGGCCAAGGGTTATCCAAGTTTGTCGCTGACTCAGCTGTAGAACAACAAGAATAAAATGATATGTCAAATCCAGGACAACACTATCAAAATCTAATCTGCTGTGCACAAAACCCTGTTAGTCGCTGGTATGATGATATAAAATTTTGTCTTGAACATGGGTCATCTCCCCATCACCTGGATCCCACAAAAATAAGAGCACTAAGATTAAAATCTACTTCCTTTCATCTAATTAATGGTATTATGTTTCGTCAAAATTTTGATGGAGTACTAATGTGCTGTCTTGAGAAAGATGAAGCATAAAAGGTCTTATTGGAATTGCACGCAGGAGAAGCTGGAGGGCATTTTTGTGGAGACACCACCGCCCATAAAGTATTAAGAGCAAGTTACTACTGGCCTACACTTTTTAAATATGCTCATGCTTTGTGTCGCAAGTGTGTAATTTGTCAAAAAACATCTGGACGGATACAGAAACCAGCCTTCCCTCTGCAACCGGTTTCAGTAGACTCCCCTTTTCAGCAATGGGGTCTAGATATTATAGGCCCAATCAATCCACCATCCTCACAGCAGCATACGTATATCATAGCAGCCACAGATTACTTCACCAGGTGGTCCAAGGCTACCCCATTAAAAGCTGTAAATACCAGCCAGGTAATATCTTTTTTGAATTCGAATATTATTACTCGTTTCGGTATCCCTGACTGCCTAGTATTTGATAATTCTTCTTATTTTTTGTCTCTTGAAATGAGTGTTTTTTCTCTAGAAAAGGGAATTAAATTAAAATAGTATGCCAGTTGTTACCCCCAAGGCAATGGATTGACAGAATCGACTAATAAAAATCTGATCAAAATTATCAAGAGAACGGTCTCTGAAAACCATAAAAATTGGCATAACGCACTGTTAAATGCAATCTGGGCTGATAGAGTGACTCCTAAAACTGTTGTGGGTAACTCACCTTTCTTTCTCATTTACGACAGAGAGGGAATTCTGCCACCACATGTCCTCCTTCCCTCTCCGCAGCTATCGCAAAAAATACAAGAAGAGGGATGTCCCCCTTTGGAGAATTGGATTAACGCTTTGTTAAAATTAGAAGAAGTGAGGGCTCAAGTGAAACGGAAATTGGATCAACATCAACTCATTGTTAAAAGCTGGTTTGATTCCAATTCTGCCTCTGACAAAAATTTTGAGGTAGCTGACCTTGTCCTAAAATGGGACAAACCGCATGAGGGAAAAGGAGAGCATACAAAGTTTCAGAACTTGTGGCTAGGACCATTCTTGATTGCTGAGAAATTGGGTCCCAGTTCCTTCCGATTATAGAATTTAGAGGGACAGCCAGACACCTATCCGGTGAATGGCCAAGATCTAAAATGGTATTTCACCTAATGCCACTCCCATGTACACTGTGTAAATATTTTTGTTTTGCTTGCTTATTTTTTTCTTTGTTGGTTTGTTTTGATTTTTCCCCTATGCTTACCAGTTTTTCTTTTTGAGACGCACATGCCTGCACCATGAACTAGTTCAAACAAAGAGAACAAAAAAATTTCCCCTCTAAAATGACTATTGAAGGTTGTTTAAGCATCAATTATGATATTTTCCTTAAGTTTGCAGCCATGTTAAAGAAAACTTGTTGTTCTTGATTTCAATTTGTAACTGAAGCTATTCACGATCATCCATAAAAATTTCTTCTTATGCTGTCCCTGTTCCTTAAGAGAACAACTTAGAGATGTCTCCCTGCCCTCGAAAGTCGGTTTATTAACAAACTATCTCTAGATCTTAATGAAGGAGAGTTGAAAAATTTCCTCAAGGTCTGTAATTTTCTAAGATATGTCCAAAAACCAGGATTTTCAGCGTCACCCCGCTCTATTAAATATCTTTAAAACTAAATAAACCTTCAGAGAGCTGTGGGAAGTGCTTTTAAACCTGTTGGGATACTGAACAAGTCTGCTGGGAGCGAAGCAATGTCAGGTATATGAAAATTCTCAGATATGGAATCTTTTGACCTTAAATGTCCTTCGTTCTGATCTAGAACTTCTTGGCAGGATACAGATATCGGAGTGGGTTAAATGGAATCCCTGTCGAGGCTATGGACGCCTACTGACAGTAGCGGCTCTGTCAATAGTATTGAAGATTTTAACTTTAATATCGTGATTCTCTTTTGTCAAGATTGTCATCAGTTTTCGTCTTTTAAAATAACAGTAATCTGAAACTGGAATCTTTTATAATTGATAATGATGTTCGAACAACTTCTTAGCTGTTTTAGATTTGAATTTTTTTTTTATTATCCTAATCTGGACTCGTTCTTTTGGCAGAGATAACTGCTTCTACCAGTGTGTCACCATTTTTGGTAGCAAATAATATAATTTCTATTTTTACAAGCTGCCTACACAGGGTCTTTAAATTCTCGTTACTCGTCACAAACTTTCTCGTTAAACGACACATGTCACTGGTATTTTTCTACATACCTACTTTTCGATTTTTGTTTTCATGACTGTAAGCATGAAAACTCACAGCTGGAATTCAAACTTGATTTCTTTTTTCTGATTAAAGGGTTAATGTTCATATGGTCTATTGTCGAATTGTCATATTTCGCTATGAACATGGTTGTTTTCATGGTTATAACCCCTTGGTCTTGAACACGCCTTGGTTACATGAGTATAAAACCTCCACTTATTTAGCATTTGACTAATGTTAATGGGGTTTTGATTTATAAAATTTTTATTGATTCAATTGTTTATTTGATATATTAATTTTGTGATCAAATCGTGGATATGCATACTATTGTTTTCAACAGTTATGATATTTGTGCGTACCATTATGCCAAGGTGTCATTCCAAGTACAACGTGGTATTATGGCTTTGCATGGCCTTGATCTACACGACTTCTCTCACATGCATGGTCATTAACGCTCCTGCCTACCATTTCGAGTTGTCTTTGCATTGCATTGAGGAAACTCGGGGCGATGGCTCTGTGTTTATTCTATCAAACCCTACCTCTGAATCCCGTTTCGATTCCTTGCTATTAGCCATGGATCCTGTGGTGAGGATTGAGCCCAACGCTGTCCAGACATTGTTATCATTTGACAATGCTAGAGATGACTTAGAAAGGAACGGTTGGTGTGTGTTTGTTGAAAAATTTGAGGGTTTTAATTTAAAAGTTGCTCAAGAATTCGCGTTGACATTCGATAGTCGCAGAGCAAAAATAGGAGACGTCCAGCTTGAGTTAAATGAACATTTTATAAGCCAAGCCACTGGTCTACCAGCTGTGGGACAAAAATGGTTCAAAAACTCAAAGGTTGAAGAGGTTCCCTGGTCATTGTTGTTCACCTCAAGGAGAATTACCAGCTGCGACTGAGGTATGCATGTCTCATCTTTAAAACTTAGATGGCATGATCTATTAGCTATTGTGACATAGTTCATTACCTGCGAGGGGAGATATGGGCTGGTTTTCTTGTATCACTTGCGATTGATCATGAGTTTTATCGATTTCCCCCTGAACATGCCCTATTTTATCGTTCGAAGTCTATACAAAATGGCAAAGCGGTTTAAAAGGTAGAAGTCTGATTCTAGTCTGTTCCACCATTGTTTAATTAAGATTATCATTATACCCCGTTGAAATTGAAAAATGATTGTTGGGATGCTTTTCTGTTACGTAATGGTTTTGGTAGCAGTGAGTTGGGACAGGTTGACAAGCCTGTCATCATAGAAACCCTCGTGAAGCCTACCATCTCTCCTCCTTCACTCTTTCCCTATGATCCTATTTCTAATTTGGAACCCTCAACCTATCCTGACACTACCCAACACAACACTCTACCAGATTCGTATCCAAAGGAATGTGTTAAGACTGTTAAAAAATCCATAAGGAAAAAGTGTAAAGGCAAAGTTGATATCAATTTTAAGAGTAAAAGGGTCGCTCGTTGGGTTTCACGATGTGCCCGAAATAAACCCAAGCCCTGTGCAGACCAAAACGAAATTGTGTTAAGAGAGGATTCTGATTTAGAAATTGAAAGATTCCTGGCCGAAGAATATCCATATTCATATGGACTTTACTCTGATAAACCCTATGATTATGTTACAAACCTTCCACTATGTCTAAAGGACAATCCCGATTTCCCTGGAATCAAAATCAGTAATGAACCTACAGGTCCAATGGATGATTCCCCACCTGTTAATACTATCACTGCTAATACATAGTCTATTCAGCCGCAATGTAACGAATGTCGGTCATGGATCGATAGGTATTACAAAGACGTGCCACTACTTCAGTCTCGGCTTAAGTCCTTGGAAGAATAGGTGAATTTGCTAATGAAGGAGAATAGCAGACTTCAATCCATAGTTCAAACCAAAGACAAAGGCCAAAAAACCACAGGGTCTGTTGTTTTTAAGAACGTGGAAGCAACGACTGCAATAGTAAATTCAAAGATTGCTTGATTAAGTCGAATCCCTTAATTTGAGGTATGATTTTTTTAAAAATAAGTTTAGGATGATTTTGTCTTTTTCAAATTAGAATACATGATTTGGTTGCACAAATTACCTTTAGTTTGTTTTGATTGATTCAATAAAATATGATTCTAGTTATAATTATAACTAGCTACAAAATCGTGAGATTCTGTAGCTAGTTAGAAAATTCGAATTACTTGTTTTAATAACTGAAAATGCATCTAAAATATTTTATTCTTATGTGTTTTCAGGAACCTGTGATTTCTAAAGGAGATTTGAAGCACTGTTGGCATCTCTCAACATGCTATCTTTATGTTTTTTTTCAGAATAGGCTGTTAGTTTTTGGTATCAAGTAGAATCTGGGAGGTTGCATCCCCCACATTTTTTGGAACAAATTAGATGTTATCAACAGGAAATGTTTTGATCCTGTAACCTATATAAATGCGTTGTTTTGTAAACTGAAGATCATCGCTGCCTGGAGGCAAAAAACTATGGATTTATGATTGACAGACTTGAATGGAAGTTGATATTTGCACAGCTTTAGCTTCTATATATCATGTTTTTATTCAAGTTATGATCATTTCGATTTGTAATTAGATTGTGACTACTTTAGATATCATGGTTTATTGTAGATTGAGATGATGAAATTTATATGATATCCATGTTTTATGTCCCTTATATAACACATAGTAATTACTTTGTTCAAATTTGAGATTTGAAGATTTATCTTCTTTAGTCATTGAACATTTATACACAAATTTTCACAACAGGATTTATCTCAATGTGGCCATTTGTGAAATTATAAAATTGTTGTTACTACATATCTTATATGTTCTGTCATTAACATTCAATCACTACTGCTTTGCATTTACGAGAAGCATTTGTAAGATCTGTTGTGGTTTACCTCATCAAACAACGAAATTGGATACTGTACACAGGACGAATAGGAGATGCAATTACATGTTAGTTTGCTAGTTTTATTTTATTAGTTTAATTAATATATAAATTCCCTGTAATCTAAACACATTTTACTGTTCATCTCTATTTTCAATTAGACAGTTTGCTATTTAATTTCTTGTTTATAAACGTTATAAAAAATAAATAAATCAAAAAGACTGAATGATAGTTTTGCTGTCGTTAAATAAATCAATGTATATTCGATTTTCGCAGATTTAGATTAAAATTTGCATTCTGTAAATGTTATAAATATATTAGAGATATAATCATATGGATATATTGTACATATAATAAGTAGAGCTATTTTATAAATATTAGTTAGTAAACTGTAAGTATATTTTAGATTTGTATATAGTTTTTAGCGAGTGTTTTTCATTAAGTTATTTTATCTTCTTTAATTTTGTTTTTTCACTTTCTTAGGACTTAGATCGGCCAACAGAGCCGCTAAACCCATTGGAGTGGATTAATCCAAACGGCTTGGGTTATTTAGACAACCCTGGACCAGATTCACTCCTCCAGTTGACAAGCGGTCAATTTCTCCCGTCAACAGGCTGTTGTCCACACCTCTCCCTCAACATCTATAGTAGTCATGCATGACCCCTTTACTCCATATGTGAGTCTGGTCGATAAGATATCGTCAACCTACATCATCAACAAATCATGTCAGAACATATCCATATCATACCATCTAACTAGATGCACTAATATCACAGTAAAAACAATCAAACCCCAATGGTACACTCCCTGACTCGATTCAGAGTCCAAGGGTTCCATCGATGCCTCTGCATCCTTGAGGCCAAAATCATGCACACTTGGTAAACCGATTCAATAGCACCTGTCTATGTCAATGCCGTAAAACAACATGTCATCAACCCATAATGCCTCATAATCAAAATCAAAAATTTTAATAGCATAATAATCCAGATCACTTGCGAGCAAGTGTCCTCAAAGAATAAGTTCGCTCAGTGTGCCAGAGCGGGATGTTACACCTAGTTGACAAGGGTTTTTGAAGATGAGAAAAATCATGATGGGAAGCGAGCTTGATGATTCAAATAAGCTCAGTTCCAGGAAGACAAGACCTCAAATAAATGAAGACATCAACATCTCAACACTCTCAGGTATGGTTCCTATCAATGACAATACTTGGCTAAATGACAGTGGTTCGTCTAGGCACATGACCGTTCTTAGAAATCATCTAACACATTTCGTTGAGAAAGAGACACATCTACATGTTCCTCTTGGAGATGATGCTAGATATAATGTGACAGGATTTGGAACTTCTACCTTCCGACTAGATTCAGATATGCAACTTAAACTATAAGAAGTACTATATGTACCTAGAATGAAGATAAACCTTGTCTTTATTTCAGCCTTGGAAGACAAAGGTTACAAAATTAATTTCTCAAAAGGAAGAGTTATTGCATGGCACAAAGGCTCTCATATAATCTCTTCCAAAGTAATTGGTGTCCGAGAAAACAACTTGTAAAAATTGACCATCAAACCAGTTCAAGCCTTATTACATGACACTATCATCTTGAGTGAGTTATGGCATATAATACTTGCTCACATTCATTATAGAGCTCTTCCAACTCTAGGGAAAATGGTAACATGTCTACCAGAGATACATGTTCATCATAAAGGTGTTTGCAAAGGTTGTGCCCTTAGAAAAAATGTTAAAGGATCCTTTCCTAGCAGTGACAATAGATCCAAGGAAATCTTGGACTTAATACATTCATATGTATGTGGGACAACGACTGTTGCATCCCTAAATGGGTACTTATACTATGTACTCTTCATATATGATCACTCCAAGAAAAATTGGATTTACTTTCTGAAGAACAATGATGGAGTCCTTGCCAAGTTTCAAGAATTCAAAGCTAAGATTGAAAAACTGTCTGGAAGAGAAATCAAAATATTAAGATCAGACAATGGAGGAGAATAGAACTCAAGATAATTCAATAGTTTTTGTATTGAAGAAGGAATCAAGAGGGAGTTCACATTTCCCTACAACCCTCAACAAAATGGGGTTGCTGAAAGGAAAAACAGAACTATCATTGAGGAAACTAAATCAATGATACATGATCAGAGTCTACCTATGACTCTACGGGAAGAAGCATGTATGATAACAGTATATGTTCAAAACTGAAGTCCTCATAAGATCCTCAAGAACATTACTCCAGAAGAAGCATTCACCAAAGTGAATCCTGAGATCAGACACTTCATAATATTTGGATGTCCAGTATACCTTCATGTACCCAAAGAAAAAAGATCCAAACTAGAACCTTCAGGAAGAAAGGGCACATTTGTAGGATACAGTGAATCCTCAAAAGCATATTGAATCTACATTCCAGGTCAGAGACAAATTGAAGTAAGAAGAGATGTTACTTTTTAAGAAGAAGTAACTTTCTAGAAATACAGAGAAGCTCAGATGGAAATTGATAGTGAAACAATACCTTCTCCCCCTTTAGCAATTCAAAGGGAGACATATATTATTCAAGATGAGCCAATAGCTCCAGTTGATCTAGTTGCTCCAACAGATTCAATTTCTCCCAGAAACATACCCATAGACATTACAGTTGAACATAAAAGGCCTGCTTGGGCTCGAAAAATTCTACAAGAAGAAGAAGGGCATAAATCCCCACAAGGAACAACCAGAGAAAGCAGAGACCAAAAAGATTCTCAAGCTAACTTTCAACCATCACCCACATTATTGATTCAAAGCCAACTTTTCATGGATAAGCTTCAGGTGAACAAGTATCGAAAGATTGCATGACTGAAGAATATCAATCTATATTAAAATATGATGTATGTGATGTTGTTCCATGACCATAGGGAAATTCCGTAGTGACTTCCAAATGGATTTACAAAATCAAGCATGCTGCTAATGGAAGCATTGAAAAATACAAAGAAAGATTTGTGGCGAGAGGGTTTTCACAAATAGAGGGAGTTGACTATGACGAGATTTTTGCACCAGTTTCCAGATATACCTCCATCCAATGTATCATTGTGCTAGCTTCTTCCATGGGTTGGAAGCTACATCAGATGGATGTAAAGACAACTTTTCTAGGACATACCTCATAGAATTTGATTGGCTTCTATGAAATGCTAATAATACATGCAACATATGGAAATAAATTTTGAGGACAACATTTTTATATTGAATTATTTGGTATGATGAAATGGATATAGAAAAATAGATATATACATATGTACAAAGATTTTTTTGTATCATTTGTCATTATAGGAAAACAACAAAATGTTTCTAATGAAATTTCTTTGTAATGGTTTTTTTCTAAAGATATTTTTTAAAATTATTTTTTTTTGTGAATATTTGATTATAACATGGTGATAAATGGTAGAAAGAAACATAAATCTCCATTTGCTAAATTTTCTAGATCTATAAATCCTTTGCATCTTATCTCTTTAGCCAGAAAAGGTTTAAGAGCCATGAACATATTAACATAATAGTTAGACATTGCATTATGCTCAAATATAAATGGCCATATCAACACAAAACTTATTGAGAAGAAGAGATTTATAGAAGGGTCTGGTCTTATGAAGGAATACTAAAAATAATAGGTCATAAAGGAAAAAGGAAAAACAGAGGGAAAATAAAAATTAAGAGGAAGAGAACAAAAAGAAAAAATATTAAGAAGTAGAGAACAAAAAAAAAAAAAGGAATCTAATAAAAATAGAACTGAAGATGTGAGGATAGCTAATGAGACAAAAATAGTTGTAGAAGCCATTACAATATATAATGTGTAAGATTGTTTATTTTCATTGTAAATTTTTACAGTTGTATTTTTTTCAAAATACTATTCAATAATAAGTGGTAGTTTGAGTGACCCTTATCCCAATAATTCCATCAAAATTTTATGAATATTTTCCAATTTTCATAATTAATTCCATAAAAAATTTATGAATATTTTTCAACTTTCATAAAAAAAAATTTAATGTAATAATGTTGACTCTTTCATTTTTAAGAACAACCATTTATGTTAACTAATCATTATGTAAACATTACCTAGAACAATTTGTGCATTGAGATAA